>OMLM01020151.1:121254-131466 GCA_900302695.1 Helostoma temminkii | reverse complement strand
AAGCCACTAAAACATTTGGGTGAAAAAAACACATTTACATTCATCTAGGTTTAAGTGGCATTGTTGTTCTACTGTATCCTGATGGCATCAGTGTTGTTTTAATTACCAAAATGAAGAACAAAAAAATCTGTCCTAAAAGCTGGTATTCTCTGCAAGCTGGAGATCAAATATGAAAATGATGCAGTGTGTGATGCGGAACCATGAATGAAAAATAGAACAAACCCTCTGTGAAACCCCAGAAAACAATGTATTATTATTTTCCCGCAAGGTTTCTGGGGGCAGATGCTAATATTATATATCGGTATAATTTAGGGCCCAACCCCACTTCTATTCTGTTTACTTATTGTGTTTATTCTACACAAATCAGAATCCAGTATATACAAAAATATGTTTTACTGTGCTATGGTAGCACGATGCATTCTCCATGTTTACCTTTAAGAAATAGACATTTAGGGCTCTGGTGACACACACACACAAATTTTCCCGGAACACCTGCTGATAACGTGCACAATAACAGTCTACCTCTGTGATTTGGAAATGTCAGCCCATCACCTGCTGATATGTGCTCAGAAAAAATGCACAGTTTGCTGCTTTCATTTCTCTACTTTGAAGAGACTTTTTTTGTGTGTGGTGCTGTGGGAGCAAGAGGATGTCGACCCTGAAAGGTCACAGCTGATTGGTTAACAGCAGAAAGCTTTTAGCTGTTTTGTGCAGGATTGTCTGCCCGATGCCAACATCTCTTGTTCATCTCACTTGAATGAGGTTGGATACCACTAAATTCTTCTTAGATCTACCCTAGGCCAAATGCTCTGTTACTGTGTCTGCTGCTCAGATGAATAAAAAAATCATAAAGCTGACTCTCAACTGTTGTTACATGTAGATATATTTAAACTTAAAGTGAGTGTGAATTATTATTCTGAGCCAGATCGGTCTACAACATTAAGATTTAATACCAGCCCAGAGACCTTTGTTTCATCTCAGCCGGAGAGGGGAACAGTCTCAGCTATGATGTTTACATACACACACACACACACACACTTTCACATACACAGGGTAGTGATAAATATGGAAAATTCACTCCGTCTCAAAGAGACAGCAACACAACTATAAACATGCACATGATTCTCCCTCAAACAGACACACACACAAAATTGAAACTAAGGTGTTTCTGTGAAGTTTTGCCATCTGACTTTAAATATTTTAATGAAACTTGATGGAAACAGGCCTTTGTAATAATAGTATTTTCCCATCAAAGTGTTTGGAGTATAACAAACTGTGATGCACCTCCTCTGGGACTTCCTGCCTCCCCGACCTCTGCCTGCCCTCCCAGAGGCCTCAGGAGCAGTTGTTGTTTTTATATGAAGGCTGAAAGTTATTCTAAAGTGCACAAGTACTGGCAAGTACCCTCTCAACAATGGAACATGTTGGTGGCGGTTTGTCTGAGTCTGACACAAAGTTTGATTGGATCGTTCTTAAATCAACTACATACTGTAAGGATATTCTCCACTGTTGTCAGTAAATGTGTATTGCTTGGCTTAAAAATAACTAAGATCCATCCATCCATTCATTTTCCGAACCATTTTGTCCCCAAGGGTCGAGGGCATGCTGGAGTCTATCCCAGCTATCATCCGGGCGAGAGGCGGGGTACACCCTGGACAGGTCACCAGTTCATCAACGGGCAAAAACTAAGATTAAAAATATAATAAAACTCATGATAAAGCTGCATCGCTGTACATCGTAGTTCTAGTCAGGGGAACAACTGGGAGACCAGAGTAACAGGATCTCTTAGGTCTACGAGAAACACACTAAACTAATATATCACAAATATGTTCTGGTGCTAATCTATAAAGATATTATAAAAACAAGTTTTAAAAAGTGAATGTTTTTTATTCATTCACTTAAAACCTTGTTAATTTCATCTTTTATATCTTTTGAAAATATTATGATTTTCAGTGGCAATCTCAATCACAGCTTTTCTTGAGTTTCCCTAGTCACTGATTCACTGCTCCATATAAAATACAGTCCATATAAAGTACAGTCAGTCGTTCAGTCAATAGTGAGCAGTAAATTGAGATTTCGATCTAACCATTGTTTTGTCTCAGGTTTGAATCTTACAGAGGCCTTGAACCATCTCCAGCATTTGCTTTAGTTCTTTGTAGGTGCCAACAAAAAATAATTTAAATTAAAGATATTTTCTCTATTCAATCGCACAAAGATTCTCTCTTTTATTTGCAGCATTAGCCATTAAAGTATCTAATCTTCTGTATGACCCCTGACTTACATGATAATGTTGAGTACAGATTGGAGACAATAGCATAAATGCACAAGCATACCCCTGCACTAATGTGGGCATGCATATTTGTAGGGTAACCAATGCTCAAAGCAGCAGTTTATTCTAACACACATACATGCACAGCTCCTGCCACAGTCTTTGATGGTGAACTAAATAGTTTGTTGATGCTTTGATTAGTTTTTTAAAAGCTTCCAAACAGCTTTTAAAGAGCCAGTTACTGACAGACTTGGCTGTGATGTTGTAGTAGCTCACACTTTCTCAATAAGTTGGTTTTTAGCCTTGACCATGGTTCTTTTTCATGGTGTTAACAAGATTGATGTTTAGTTTTCTCCTTTCAATTGTTTAATAAGTTAAAGTGTGACTAATTTCCCCGCACTAGCCTGATTTAGGAACATTTCTTCCATAAAACTCCACATAAGACCATCTAAGAAATGTATGTATTTAAACACTCCTCCATTGTACTGAACTGAGGGACCATTTACACTAATGCACTTTGCGTTTTATTTGACATCAGCTCTCTTGCTACCTTTTATATATGTAGCTCTAACTGAGTAGTGGGTCTAATTACAGAAAACAGTATCACAGTTCACTGCTGCTGGATGAAAACAAATGAGGTGAACTGAAAATAAATATGAAACGTTAAGAAATGTTAAGTGCCTTTGCACCCCTGATGTGTTTCTTCATTAACACCTGCAATATTGCTTCCACAGCTGATTATACTTTAGAAAACAACTGAGTGTGCAAAGTCTGCACACTTGAAATATAAGCAGTGTTATGTTATTAAAACATTCGAGTAACTAGATAACTTGTCAAATTAAGAAAATTTGAATTTGCATCTTTTTTTTTGATTAAAATCACTTTCATAGCTGAAACAAGATTTGTCAGGTGAACAAACGACTTCAAATCAATGTTGATGTTGATCTGTGTTTGTAACAGACAAAAAGGACAATTTTGTGTCAGCGTGTTTACATGCACCTAAGTAACCAGTTAACAGTCTGGTTTTTTTGACTTGCTTTAAACTTGTTGTAACTGGCAAAACCTGGTTTCTATAATCTGGGTTGGGGATTAGAGAAACTTGATTTCCTCAGATAGATTTCTCTCAAAGAACTCAGACTTCTTTGCCATGTAACTAGGTTTCTAATCAGCTTTTTGCAGGGGCGCATGTGGCTGGACGAAAGGGTGGATCATTACACGGAGCAACGCTGTCTCATTCATGTCCACCCAAAGTCCATCTAGAACTGAAATAAAGTAATGATGCTGTAGATGCCTAAATAAGTCACTTTTCACCCATGTATTTCTTTAATTCAGGCAATTTGTTAAAAAAAAAAAGTCAGGGAGAACTTTTTTCCTTTATACAGTTAAAATCTGTGAACCATGCTTCCAAAACAAGCTCAAGGTAGAGGAGAGATCAGATTACTCATCTGCTGCATGTGTACCTGAATTTTCCAGGTTATTCAAGTACATGTAAACATTGTCAATTTCTTTTCATCTGTACAGCTGTGGTATTTTTCTGCCCTCTTGTGTCCAAAATATGATTAATGCAGCTTTAAAAAGTATTTGGTTATGAAACAAAACTTTTACTTCTTGATATATATATGTCGCTGCTGAACAATTTAGTGATTAAGATATGGGGTGGGTGGTTAAGGATTCATCTCACTCAGATTAATTGCACTTAGATTGTCGATTAGTAATGATTTTGAAGACCACACTGGTGGACCCTTCTTTACCCACAGGTTTTCTATAGGATTCAAGTCAGGGGACTGGCCAGGGCAAGACCTTGCTTATTTGTGTAATTATGTCAGTAAATCATTTTGTGTTGATTTTCATGTATGTTTTTGGGTCGTTCTGGAAGTTTTAACCATGACCCATTTTAAGATTTCTGGCAGAGGCAATCGGGTGTTCATTTTATATTTGTTGATTTAACATTTGTTTGATAGAGTTCATGATGACATGTATCAAAACAAGATGCCCAGTTTCTCTGGCAGTAAAACAGCCCCAAAACCTTAAAGACCTACCACCATATTTAACTGTGGGCATGAGGTACCAGTTAACTGGAATTTCTTAATTATTGGTCTGATGCAGTAAATTTGGACTTTTAGTGACAGACACTTCCCATTTTGTGAAGCTCAACAACATTTTGCTGCACGTCACAACTACAGTGCCTATATTTCACCTTACAGATTTTTTTTCAGTCTGACATTACTTTGGCGAAATCTGTTTTCACTTTGACATTAACAAGGTCAACAACTTATATTAACCATGATTGATTTATAATGTCAATAAAAGGGGGTGAAAAAATGTCATCCAATGGGGTGAATACTTTTTTTAGGTACTGTATGTTCTTTGGTCTTACCCATTGTGATGAATGACTAGGTTCGGCCAATGTGTGACCTCATATTTATAACCCTGTGAAACAGGAAGTCATGGTTGAACATTTTCCTGTTCCTAGTCACCAGTATTGAAAAAATGTAAAAAAAACAGATGGTAAGCACAAGATTTTTTTTTATAAAACTGTTGTTTTCAATGAGATATGAGGTTTGGTAAATTTTGAGCAAAAGATTAACAATAAAGACATTTTGTTCACAGCCTTTTACTCATATTTACCAAGGGTGCCAATATTAGTGGAGGGCACTGTACATATAGTACATGGGTGCCATGGTGATACTGTAATATAAGTTCTTTTACATGATAAAAAGGCTTCAGACCTTGAGACACAGTTGACATTGTTGCATCTCAAAGGAAGAAAACAGAGAGAAACTTCTTAAACTTTTATATTTTCTTGTTGAATTTCTTTCTGAAAAACAATTGTCAATAAATTAAGCCTGAAGTTGGGGGGTTGATTCGGACTCAAGGCAAATTTTTTGTTTGGAAGATAGAAAATAATTACTTGCTCTTGATTATAGTGGCATGATTACAGTGTTATGCACTGGTTATCACAGTACTCTGAGATTCATCACCAGCTCACAGTGTGAGTCAGTAGTGTATTTTTATTTCCACACCATCTTCCCTCACATCTCTAAATCATAAGACATCGGATCTTAGTTCACATATAAGCCGCATGCCTCTAGAATATGGACAAAGATGGCAAAGGTGTGTCAGCACCTGCCATTTGAAATTGTTTGAACTGAGAAGTTAAGTTAATGAGCTTGGTATCAAGGATTCATTAAGTGATTTGCACAAAGCATTTCTATGGTGCATTCTGCAGCTGGACTGAAGGAAGAACTCCCAAAATGCCTGTGGTCTCTGTAGTTTAAGGTTGATCAGGTCGATCCATTTAGCATAAGTGGCATTTTCACCAAACCTTTCAGAGTGGTTAATTCACATAAAGTCAACAGCCCTAGTATTGAGAGGGCTGCACTGTAACCTAGTGAGACAGCTAGCAGCAGTGACCAAGCGAACAAGATACGATGTTAGCTCAAGGCAAACACCATGAACACTGCTGCACTAACAACACAACCAAACTAATATTTGAAAGCTATTTGCTGCTGCACAAGTTAAAGACACCTGGTGCCTCATTTTTGTTTTTACTTTTGTAACATTAGCATGTATGAAGATCCTGGTCTTTCCTCAAAATCCACTGGATATATGACAGATCATGTTATATGAATGCAAAATCTCAATAATGAAGTGAAAGCAGTCAGCTTCACTTCGCCGATCAAACTTGATCAGCATTGATCTGATGCAAGATCACAAAACTGCCACACTATGTGCCATTTAGGATTGCCTCAGATGTTTGCCAAAACAAAACTTAAAAACCCATGTGAAACACAGAACCTTAGCAGTAACACTAATCATTAAACATTAAACACACACAGGCTCAAGAGACCACAGGGCTGTCCCTTGCTTCTCATGATGTATCTTTCATTCTGGTCTGCTAAGGTTGAATGCTAGAAACCCACATACATGCCCGTCTCTGCTGGCAGCTTTGCAGACAGAAAACAGCCATTTTAACCAGTGTAGCTGGACTTTTTCCATCTTGTCCATTCTACTTCTCAGTTCCTACTCTGCGTCCAAATTCCATGCATCAGTATAATCACTGCAAATGACTTATCCCAGGCGATCGTAAACTTCTGTTGAAAAACAGTCACGTCGCAGTGGTTTGCACTGTCACAGGCTTTGGGTTTGAACCTGCTGGTCTTTACTCCCTCCATGTTCGTCACATACTTGTGTGGGTTTGCTCCTGTTACTGCAGTGTCCTCCACAGAGAGTGTAGAGTGTGTAGTTTAGGTTAATTACCAGCTCTTAATTGCTCACATTAGGTGACATCCAGGGTGTTCCTTGCCTCTTGCTCAATGTGGGACATGTTCCAGCTACTTGGAATAGTTGGATGAGGGAAATTAAATTAGGGAACGTATCTCATATTAAACTATGGGCTGCTGTGAACCCAAGGTGATACTGTAATCCTTAGAAGGATAAGCAGCTATAATTAATTCATGGATGTGGTGAATTATTTGCGTTGCTGTTTCTCAGTTTTTCGCTTGTTTTAGCTTTCTAATATTTACAGTAGTTTTCCTTTGTAGTAGTAGTCCTTTGTTTTGTAATCAGTTATACCCGGTTAAAGAAAAAGTAGTAGGGAACAGGGAACCTACTGCAGTTTTCTTGCATCTAGATCTCGCACAGATGCACTGAACAACTAAGCTCCTGGCATGACCTAACAAATCACAACTGTTTCACATGGTTTGCCTCAGAAGGTGTTTCTCTTTTTGGCTCACATTTTGAAAAACTAAATAAAACCACACACACTTTCTTCCTCTGTATTTTCTTCTCTGAGGTGCAAGGATACTTATGGCTGAGGTTTAGATGATTCATTTTGGATGGAGACAAGGGAAATCCCACAGGTTTAATGAAACTTTTTTCTTGTTGCCTGACTCTGGATACTTCAAACACAATCAGATGCATAATGTAATTGCATGGATATTTAGTGACTGAGGCAAAGAGTAATGTCATTGAGCATCTGATTTATTTTATCCTATTTTTTTTCAATTCACTTTCTCCAGCTGAAATTAAACTGGA
The DNA here is from genome assembly GCA_900302695.1 of Helostoma temminkii. Lineage (NCBI taxonomy): Eukaryota > Metazoa > Chordata > Actinopteri > Anabantiformes > Helostomatidae > Helostoma > Helostoma temminkii. The sequence goes on along the minus strand of OMLM01020151.1, from coordinate 124,160 downwards.
AATTAATATTCGGCTGTTATTACACATGTTCCTGTGTTTCTAATGTTAAGCGCCATTATTCTAAAGGAGTAAAGTCTATATTTTGACCCCGTCTTGATGTTACTGGCTGAATTTACCGTTGACTGTTCAACTCTTTACTACTGAGAAATTCTGTTACAGCCAAATTGCACATACCCGTATCAAAAACTAAGCTTTAAAATTAGATGTCAGTATTTTTATTTGCACAGTTTTGCTTATTATTCTACAGCAGGAATGTTTGATAACTGTATTTACTCAGCCTGATGGTTGTCAGATCAGCTGTTTCTAGAGATTATCTTCCTTCCTTTGAATCATTTTACTATGCTCCATCTTCTTCTTATTTTTTGCAGTTCACTTTATTTCCATTGCCTCAGAAACTGCAGTGAACTACATTTAGCTCGCTTTTCATGAACCAAGGTTGTTTGTTTTCATCCCTGAACATCCCCGTGTGTGTCTCTGCTTCTTAATTAATAGGCCCACACAGTGCATGTGAGGCCTGAGCAATTACACCTGGAGGGAGCATTAGCCTGTGTGTAAGACAAAGCCTTCAATTGCTTTTGCACTTTAATGTGTTTGTGCCTGTAAGGTAACCATTTGTAGTAATTACCGTTGATGCTATTTTACAGGATACACTGCATTTATAATTGTAGATGCAGGGAGCCTGAAATCTTTAGACCCGAGTAGATGCCCAGCTTACAGTTGTAATAATGCTGGGCATTTCCTGTACTATTACCACCTCATTAATACCTGAATGGTTTTCCATCTCATTTAAAACCATGAAACAACAACTGCAGCTTGTTATAGCAAAATGTGCCAAATTTTTTGTCTTTTCTTTTGATATAAAAACACTGATGTATATCAGATGTTAGGATCTCCTCTGTAAAGCCTCTTATTGATCTCTTGCTCCTGAACCTATTCAGTATCTTCTACTGAGAGAACTCTTTTACTTTATAGCAAACAACATTCTTTCTTTTGTTTTTCGCTAAAATGTTCTGAGTGATTCTCAGTGGCAGGTATTGATTTTTAATTCCCTCTCGCTGGGTATCATCCAGCTCTTGCTGTTGTCTGTCTTTGTCTCTTTCATGCACATAGAGAATAAAACACACACAGTACAGTATATGTTATTTTGTTTGCATTTAGTTCTTTGCTCTTTCACTAAAACCTGTAGTTAAACAAGAGGTGATTAGTTTAACCCTTTCTCGTATAGATCTCACATATTTTCTCTCCACGTGTACAGAAGTTGTTTCATGCTGCACTCGGATGCTGATCACCATAGTTGAAGGTAATTGAGGTCCTGCTGTGACAGGAACAGTGAGAAGACAGAGTGAATTCAAAGTGAAAAGATAAATGGAGATAACCTGCAGGTACAAGGCTGATGATGTGCCATTTTTAAAAAGAATGAGGAGAGGAGCAAATAGACAGCCAATGCAAATACATTTTTGATTTTTATGTATGTTGTATACGATCTTCAAACTGCAAAGCTGTTTTTTATTTTTATTTCTTTTAGATTATTATTACACTAAGTCTCTATCAGGGATTTTACTGTTGCCATTGGTTAAGTTGTATCTTTTGAATTATTTTATTTTCAACTGGAAATAATAATTATCTTCAGTTCATATTAATCTGCTGATTATTTTATCTATTAACTGATTAATTAGTGTGTAATTATGTAATAATGTTGCATTTAACAGGCACAACCTAACTTCATTAACGCAACATCCAACTTAACTTCATTCCGTTGCATATTTGTATTCCCAGTAAGAAGCAATGTGCATGGTATGATAACAACCAACATTTATATTATGATAACTGTGAATCTGGAATATTGCTCTGGTGTCAGCGTGAAACAATACATTGATCGTTTGGACTTGCTTCGGTTTTAGACTAGAGGGAAGAAACAGTTGTTGTTAACAAGTGTGTCTCGTTAACCGACCATAACACAAATCTCATTGAAAAACGCCACAATGATGATTTAAAGATTAAAATAACTGGTGCAAACTCTAAATGCCACCTGCAGCAACTAGGCCAGATATCAGTAGACATGTATCAGTGGCGGAAGTGTCTCAGAGCAGAAGGTGAATGAAAACGCCAAATTAGTTTAATGGAGTTGATGGCCATAGCTTACTGTGTGCTCTGGAGAACATGTCACGCGAATGGGATAGTGGTTATGCAGCTGGGACCTTGATGACTGTTTGCTTGTTTGTTTGTTTCACGTTGGGAGATGAAGGGGGACAGAGAGGAAACATGGCGACCATTTACATGTAAAAATACTGTCCCGTTAGATACACTTGTCCCTGTTGGGGATGTGTCAGGACACATAAGCATTTACACAAATTATATGGGGAAGTGCATCCCAGAACATCCCAGGAAGTGGTTTGGGTCATTGCTTGTACTACTATTTTCTACAACATTATCTAATATCCTTTAACTGTCCTTTTCACCCAATATACATTTTCCCAGGTTAGTTTGAATCCAGATGTTGGACCACTGAATAGGTGGTTATGAAAAGTATGCAATCAGAGATGTATACTGGGCCAGCATTCTGAAATTATGATACAGTACTACTTTATTGTCAGTTGCGGGTCCATCTACAAGACAAACGTGCAACACATAAATAAAACAACAACACTGAATTATCATAGAAGAATTATGATCTCAGCACTAAACCAGTGATTTATGACACAACCTTTTCTCTGGATCCAGTTCTCGCTCAGCACTGCACTGATGCACTGGTTTGTATTGATCATCTGCTGGAGGGCAGAAGTTTGCATTCTCCTTTTAGGAAATGCTGGGAAACAGAAGAAACACTATTTGTCTGAGTATTATTTTGTTTTGAGCTGCTTGAAAAGGGCTTTCTAAAGTTAAACCAGGCTGTACCGCAACATGAG
>OMLM01020151.1:61226-98456 GCA_900302695.1 Helostoma temminkii | reverse complement strand
CACCTCTAAAACTAAATTAGTAATTTCCAGCTAAGACAACTGAGGTGTGGATGGTGTATTTACTTAAGAAGCAGGACATTTTTAAACCAATGGAAAGTTGTAGATACATGGTTATATTGCAGAATATATGTATGTATCTATACATATACTCTTATCTCACTCTAGTCACATTTCTGGGTGCATGAAATAAAACGAAATGACACAAGAAAATTATTCAATTGAGTGCATTTTTTCACACTTATTTTTCTCCACTCTTCTTTATTTTCTCTTTCATCTTTGTCACTTTTGCCTCATTCAGTTTTCTCCTATTTTGTCTTCTGCATTAATCTCTGTTATGTTTGTGTTTTCTCTCATTCCTCATTTCATGGATTTTAAATCTTTACCTGAACTTGTTATTCTTTTATTTATTTTTTATTAATTATTAATTAATCTCCCAACATGCTCTCTTCTCCTTCACCCTCTGTCTACAGATCATCCAGGACCGTGTGGACTCCCATGTGTCCAGAAACCAACTGTTATGGAATTCCCTACCTGGTGGTCTCTATGCACTCCCCCAGTACTCTACTGACCCTGCCCAGTTCCCCTTTTACTATGCCAAACTGGGTAAGTGGTGATTTCATCAAATGAAAAGTTTAGCCTGACTTGAGTTTAGAGAAGAGAGTTCATGTTGTTCTTATCAGTCAGTAGTTTTGTTTGACTCATCTAAAAGTCTTCAGGAAACGTTTAGTGGTTTATAAACAGTTGTATAATTGCAAACATAAGCTAATTCAGCGTACAGTAATTTAAATTATAATAAGTTTTTTAAATTGTTACCTACTGTAAAGCTACACAAAGAACAGGTGGTGGTGTGACAGTCACATTTTCAAATGACATTAGTTTTACATTTTTCTAATTTTACCTTCAGGTTTAATGTTATATCCTCCTTAGACTGGCTGTTAATAGGGTGAAACCTGTTTTTTAAAAAATCTTGTTTCAATAATGTTCAAGTTCTACATTAATTAATATAAATAAGCTGTTGCTTCTACCACCATGAGTCCGTCTGTTGCTGGAGGCACATTAAATACCTACCAGAGACCGAAGCTGGCTGCTGGTCATTCAGAAGTGCACGCAGAAGTACGAGTAAGTAAACTTCTGCCACATAAGCTGCAGGCAAAGAGTAAAGAGACAGTGACCTGGTGTGTGTAGACATATAAATATGTGGGTGAGTATAGTTATGCATGCAGACCTGAGCGATTCTCAATAGACTGAGGCTATAACTCAGTTCGATGTTTGCCTTTCTCCGAGGAATTGAGGGCACGAGGGTTAGAGGGAAGAAAGAAGGGAGGGACTGAGGGATAGAAGGAAAGATAGAGCAGTTTGGTTTATGCCACTGCAGTAAATCACTATTTTAGCTGCTGCCATATCCAATGCTGCTCTTGGGGAATAAGTTGTCAATGCGGTGTGTACAGTGGTCTCACTCTGCTAGCTTCCCATAACTTTTTATGGCAAAGCATATGCAGCTTGTGCCTGTAGTTTGAAGAAGTTTGACTTGGTGCTGAGACATTGTGGCCTCAGGAGCTGAAAGGATATCCTGATTTGATGGCTGAAGTTACAGCTTTACTTTAGTTTGTGAAAAGCTGTAAAGTTCTGTTTGCTATGCAGCTACTTTGAGCTATAAATAAGAGAGAATGCGAAATGTAATGTGGTCATAGATCTGTTAGTTTACAGCAGACATTTTCTGTCAAGATCCACTGACAGTCTAAAAATCTCACAACTAGGCACTAAATAGTGTGAAACAACAAAACAGTCAGCCTGAATGGTTTGTGTTTTATGTATACACGTACACGATTGTGGGCCAAAAAACTTATTTGGCCCAAGACCAGGGCAACTACCAGAGCGATATGATATGCTTCACACTCCAATCTCAAAGATTCACAAAAACAGTTAAGTGCGACATGAAAAACGATGTGTTTAACAGTCCTGGAAAAAACTTGCAGTACTTTGAAAACCACTCTTTGGAGGTAGTAGCCAGAGATGAATCTTAACAAGGAAGGCAATGTCGGGGTTTTGGCATACGCCCTCACGGTCGCACTGCGCTGCCGTTTCAGGTGAATTACAAGGGCACTGCATGTGTACTTTACAGCAGCACGGTGCATTTTGTAAATTGCATCTGACTCGTCAAACTCCCTGTCTAGTTGATTTGTAGTTCACAGGTGAGTACACACTCAGCCTCTACCACATTTGTGTTCAACCACGGTGCACGTGCAGTAGTACTGCATGTATCAGTGGCGCACTTTAACATACGGTAGGTCTAATGCAGGAGGGATTAACCTTATAATAACTTTTGTGTCTGTCATATTTCTAAATAAATGCATAAAACTTCTAATCAAATAGATCAGTTTTTATTAAAGCAAACATGTAATAACAAGCAATTAACAATAACCGAAGGAACTTGTTTGCTTTACAAAAAAGTCACCCAGTCACAGCTCTACGATGCTCTTACCTTCTGCCTGCTCATGTAACAATCAGTTAAACTTCATAACTTCATACAGAGAAGAGTATGAACGATGGGACTGATTAAAAAGGGAAGAAAACTAGTAATCATGTTTTCAAAAATAACAAGTGCTTTTTTCTTTCACCTTATTTAGTGTGTTTTGGTCTTATACAGCAGTGCAACATAAAAACAGTGACCTATATGCAGATATTCATGATGGGTGTATTGTCCCTTTAGAAGTTGTCTTCTGGACATTCAGGAGGTGACTGTTGTCTGTACCTCACTCCACCAGCTGGTCTGCTTCCTCTCTGTAGGGGGTCTCATCAGATTCACAAGTGTTGTATCATCCACAACTGTAATGATCGTTTGAGGACACAGCCACGAGGGCACTGTGCTCAGCCTGATGGTGATGTTACTGAAGCGGACTGATTGTTGTCTCTTAGTTAAATTGTCAAAGATACATTTACCTCCACTTCAGCACTTTTTAAAAACATCTTCACAAGAATATTATTCATGAAATTAATGAATCCATTGTAGCACTGAGTTACAAGCAAACTGCAGTTTCCTTCTGATGTACGTACAGCAGGTGGGGACAACGAAATCATCGCGCTGTTCTTCTTCTGCAAACATTTTCTAAACTTCGCCTCTCACTGTGGGTGCATAAACATATTGAACTGTGCAGTGACATTTGACTGTGATCGCACGTTCAGCTTTTGTTAAATTAAAAACAAAAAATAAATCCAAATAGAACGATATGAAATATTTGGAATCGATCACAAATTCACTTTGGAAAAATAGATTGTTACGTATGTCTCCTCTTTACTGACCCACTACGTGTGTTTAATAGCGTTTAAAAACGAATGGCCCGACACTGTGCTCCCAGAGTAAGACAGCTAGACCTTAATGAAATAAGGAAGTACAGCAGTTATTTCATCATAGCAGGGCCACCTCCTGTGTAACTGCTACAACAATTTCTGCATCATTTGCGTTATAACAGAAGCCCATGCAGTTTAATATAAATGAAGGGGTTAGAGTGCTTTCTATGAAAACACCGTAGAGACAGAAGGACCATGTCTGTTTCTGTGACCACCACAAGGGTAGAACTCGTGTTTCCATAAATACCACTAAGCCCACATGAGATGGCCGGTCAGGGGGCTCAGTGTCAGAGAGATGGATAGAGCAACACTAAAGAGCACTCTGGCTCCACTTATCCATGAGGATGCTTATTCCCCTATTCCCATACCCACCCAGCACTTGGCATTCAATGCGCCTGCTTTCCTGGCCCTTTTCTGAATATCATATGTCTTCTCTGTGTCTATGTTCCCATATCTGTCCCCAGTTTAAATAATCTCACAAAGAGCATCCGACATTTTATGTATGCTTTAAGCAGCATTAATCGATATTTTTAAATCAGCAATGGTTACATATTATATTACACAGAGTGTAATATGAAAGGTGTTGTCTGCTACTCAAACCTCCTCAGCTTTACTGAGTGTTTCAACTGTACATAATGAAAGTATTTGCTTATTTGTTTAGTTTAGTTTCTTGTTCATACATTTGTTTTCTTTAGTTTTTTTGCTACAATTCAAATCAGTTCCTCAGCTTATTCAACTTGTTTCTTTGTCCAAGTGCGAGAGGCTAAAGGACATTTAGTATGAGCTGGGTTGTTGCATATAGAAATTTAAACTCTGCAAGGTTTTACTTACTGTAATTGCACTTTTGACACAGACCGTCTTGTACACCTGGTTGCCCTGGAAACGTTATATATGATATGACTTATTTGGCTCTGAAAGCTATGAAGAAAGCACACTAGTGCTGAAAAGCATCTTTGCATGTTTCTGTGGTCTATTAATGTGTTTGTGTCTTTCAGGCCACTGTTTTGGTTCAGTGTCACATTTCATACAACAGCTTGAAGCTCATCCACCTGCCCATCAACAAACTAAGTAGAATATAGTGGAGCATTTAGCAGCTTCGGAGCCTCAGTTATTATTAGTTATTGTATTCAAATAACTACAATAAAGAGAGGTCTATTAAAAGTAAGTCCCACTGCAAGTGGATTTGAAAAATCTTTTTTCCCCCGCTCCTTAATTAATCAGCATGACGAAGTTGTTCCTGATTAGTTTCATAATCAGCTTAATACTCAAAGGGAAATCACTTTTGGCACTCATTGCATTCAACAAAGCTGCTGATGTCTGTGATATTTGTTTTTTTTTTTTTTTTCCTGCTAATCACATTCGTCTTCCACTTCCTCCACATAATAATCTTTATTGTATCACAACAAGGCATGTAGATTACATATGCCATAGTCAGAGCTCTCAATCTGATTAAACTACCACAACATTATTAGCACCTGGTGGTTTTGTTATATGGGGAATATTTAATGCTGGTCATGATTGACAGGTGTCAGAACAGTGTATCACAGCTTGCTCTGTTTGTGGCTAAATATGTATGTAGCCACAAATGGCCGACTCCTTCCACCACAACTTTAAAACCACCAAGTTATGATGTGACTACATTTATTAAGAAATACCGTAGATTTATAGATAGAATAGATTGATGCTCCACAGTATCGATACATTAAGGAAATAATTCCTCAACTCGGATGATTTATCGAGGCAGTGATTTAAAGTTTGCTTCTGCCTCTTGACTTTTCTTTTTGTCTTGTTTGGATCATTTGTTTTGCCTCAGAAAGACACAACAGACTAACGAGAGCTGGTTTGTTGTGAGGTTGTAGAAAACAGAATTACTCATTATAGGAGCAAAGCAGCATCAGTTGCAATTCACTAAAACAGACATTCAAAGCAAACAGTTCACTCTTGCATTAGACATGTTTACTCATGCTCAGTCATGTGAACCAGGGGTATATCTCCTGTCACTAAGATGGATGAGGGGTGCAGCACAGAGCACTCCGTGCCCAGTTAACCATGATGGAGCTTCATGGAGAGCCACCTCTCCATGAAAACATTAAAAAACCTGAATACAGTTTATCCATGATTTCTGAAATGTGTGTGTTTCCAGGTAAGAGCCCGTCGAAGCAGTTCACAGCTGTGATCCATACAGTAACTCCTCTGCAGTCCCAGATCTCCCCTGTGGTGAAGCTCATCATCGCTGTAGCCAAGTCCAAGCTGTGTGCACAGGTGGGACGTGCCCATACTGTAGTGTGGTCTGGTGTAACTAAGGAAAATCATGAAAACAGTATCAAACATGACCAGTTAAACAAGTCTACGCAACATCATAAAGTATGAGAGAAATGTATCACTTTACAGTGTGTTGTGTTTTAATAAACACCAATATACTTTTAAGGGGGCAGTTTTATATACATTTAAATATGTGCATTAACATTGTTGTATAATAGAAGAGTACACTGTGTATTTCTCCTCAGAAACTCAAGTCTTTAGAGCAGAAAACCCCGACTGACCCGAAAGTACTTTTTAAAGATGAAAGAGCACAGTCAGATTCTACTTTATGTTTTCTCCTCTGTTTGTCTGATGCCTGTATAATATGATCTGGCTCCCTGTGCTTTTCTCATACAGATTGTGGTTTTATGGAACTGCGACAAGCCTTTACCTCCTAGGAACAAGTGGCCCTCCACCAGCGTGCCTCTCACTGTCATTGAAGGACAGACCAAGGTAACAGCTGCTGGCTTTTTGCATCCATTATGTATTAAAACACACTTTGTTGCTTAGCAGTGAGGACATTTACTTCCACTTTTATAAAACTGTGTTGCTTAAAGGTATTTGACAATAATCTGTCGGCAGCCTACACCAGAGGCTGAGACATCAACCTCTTGGTTTTAGCCGTTTTGTTAAAAAAGTTTTTAAAAAAAGACATACCTTACAGTAAAAACAGAAGAGAGATGTTCTGAGCACGACTGAAGTGGAACAAAATCTGTAAATGTAAATAGTGCAAACAAATCGGTTGTAATCAGGCCTGCATACCAAATCTGAGCAGTGCGGCTGATTACAGATTCAACACGAGGATCAGTGAAAACCACCAAATGTGTTGAAATGATGGATTTTGCTCCTCTGCCTCTCCAGCTGTAATAACATCAGACTAGCTGTATGAAGATGGTATCACATTTGAGTGGTTACATTCTTATGCTGATATAAACACTCAGACATAATACTGGTAAGAGGATATAGTGAAAAGGATCCTACGATTGAGAAGTTTTTCAAACAATATGCAGATCATATACATATAAATAAGTATACCATCACGTAGCATATATTTTTTATCCACAGTGTTGTTTTTACATTGGTGCAGAGAAATTCAATGGACACTGGGAAAAGAGTCTTATATTTCCAGGAAATAAGGACTTTTTAAATCTAATGATCTAATAAGGATCATCTTTTCAAACTAAACTAATACTAATTAATATGCAACAGCAATAATGACCAGTCATTAGTCTGCAATATTTTTATGTCACCTTTTGGTATCGCCTCAGTCACTTGGAACCTCAACAGAGATAATACCAAAGAATCACCAGATACCATCCACAACTTTTTGTTGATGGAAAACCACATAAGTTGAGTCGTTACCTTGTGGTAAAAAAGCCTTCAACATGCAGATAGTTCATAGTTCAGTCATTTGTGTGAGAGGAAAACCTGATCACCTTTAACAATTCAGGAAGGAGGTCACTGCAGCATTTACAGCTTCAGATCATTGTACTTTATTAAGCAAGTAAATACTCTAGTGAGTCTTGATGTTTGGACTCGGGATGGTCATTTCAACCTAAACTGCCATTCGACATTCGCTGGAAAGTAACTGGAAAGTTTTCAATCACAGTGTTGCAGCGAATGTGCAAACCATCACGTACAGTCCCAGTCCAGTCATTTTTCTAGCACCATATTGCTAATGTTGTCATGTATGCATGCAGTGGCTTTACCTATAAGTATCCAGTGTTCTGTTGCGGTGGAAAGTACAGTCACCAGGTTTTCAGCAGCTGATATAATTACAGATGGGGTCACATACGATTCAGTTTCGCTGTCCTTGCATGTGTGATCAGAAGCACGTTTAAAACTCTTGTCAAACAACTGCGCAGCTCACAAGTATGATCATAGTCATGCTGTGAAAAACTGTATTTGGTGCTGCAGTACAGCTATATACTGACCTCATTATCATGTTATTTCCAGGTGCTAGTAAAGAAAAGGGAAAACAGTGAGTCTGTGTTTAACATAAAATAATAACTTTTTAAAAATGCAATGATTATTTGAATTTTTGAAAATCATTTCCCATCCGTAGTTTAGACTTTAAGCAAGATTTTACATTAAACTCTATTAGGGCTGAACAGCATCACTCAGTTTTAGCTTTTCACATAATGGAGGATAATAAGGCTTTGGCTTTTATTTCATTAACATTCTTGAGTTTTTAAGCACGAACATTTCTTAAGTGGGACTTACAGTTTAGTTTAATTGTGTTGTGTGTTTATGACCAACCCTGTACTTGTACTAGCCTGTCTAGGTTGTCAGCTGTAGAGTGTGTGGAGGCTCAGGAGAAAGGGAATAATACAAGTGTCGTGCAGTCTATTAGATAATGTTATTTCCTGTGTAAATTAAATTCTAATACAGTTCTGGTTCAAGTTTACAGAGACTGTTGATGTCTGGTTGACATGACATGAGTTTTGATTGTCAGTTGTTAGACTCAAGCCAGGAGTGTGACTTTGTTGGGATTGTTCTCATTTGCAGTATAATTCAGTAATATTTTGTTTTCACATTCGCACACATGAACTCACAACTGTTAAGTGATATTTCATAAAAGAGAGGAAATTGTCTCATGAGCCTTTTTCTAAAAATATAATTGTTGACATAATCTCTTCCTCGCTGATCACTCCACACGCCAACCCCTCTATTTAATGCCTCAGACCTTGAAATACAGCACAAAGTTCCCACTGGTGACGATAAAACTCATCTCTGTGGTCCTATAATTAGTCACGTCATATCGTCATACAGCCCAGACAGATGCTCTTCAGTGTATTACCTTCCAAACGCTCACTGTGTTTGTTCCCACTGTAATATCAACACACATTCTTACAGGAAGTTTGTCATTTGCCTCAATAGAGCACAGCAGCAGAGTAATTTTCTGTTGGATATGTGTGTCTAGTTAGTCTAGTAGTGTAAATACACAACTTCAGTTCACAGCCACAGTTCAGTTCAGTGGCCTTTTCCAAAAATACTGTATGGCCTGGTGTAGCTCAGTCTTTACTGCACCTTTGTTTCTGAGAAGGACAGTCATTATTTACACAGCTACAAATGTCAAGCTTTTTTAACTCCAGATTTTTAAACCTCCCAGTAAAAAAACTTTTTGTCTCCCCACATTGATTTGTATCAGCAAAGAAGAATGTTGCATTCTTTTTAGCTTATGCTGGTAAAACTCCTCCACTGTAAAATCACTCTACAACTGTGAGTACCCTTCTGCTGAGAAATCGTCAGGCCACACTGCAATAACAGGAGAGTTTTTATGCATCAAATCCCTATTTAAAGATCATTAAATTTATCCTTGTGAACCAGGACCTACATTATTTGGATCGAGTATTTGGTTTAAAAGTCACATGTTTGTCATATCAAACAATCTCTCCTGCTCTTTAATTCAATTAACTACTTTAACGACTTGAATAGAACGAATTTTATTGTAATATAATTAAACATAAAAAAGTCTGAATTAAAGGGGGTATAGTTTAAATTACATACCTCATTTAAAAACACAATCGTCACGTAAACATTCAGCAGAATGACATTTTAAATCGGCACAAATCCAGCTCTAAATCTCTAAAAATATTAGATGTAGTAGTTTGGTCTTGCGAAGGATGAGCCCCTGCTTGCTACGCATTTATGATCCAACATATCAATATTATCTAGGAGTGAATTATGGACTTCCCACTAATATGTTTACTATATTTTACATTCATCAATCACCTTTGAGTCCTGCCTCACACCCTGACTTTTATAGATAGGTTAATCTTCTACATTGATCCTGACTCCTCAGCTATGCATTTAAATTATACCAAAGGAGCATAAAAGTCAACAGGTTAGAGGTCAAACTTGTCTGAACACCTGACTGTAAATACTCTCTTTGGCTTTTATCAGTCATTGACAAAATAAGAAAAATGGTCATACAATTTATATTTGTTTTGCGTAATCACAGAAGTTAATATAGAAAAGAAGTTAACAACTAATAAAGACCTTTATATGTTCTCACAACATTTGACAATATTGTTGTTTGCAGTTAAAGTTGATGATTTACACATCTACCAGACATGTAGCAACATTAGCATTCGCTAACTATCGCCGTCTGCACAGTGTGTTTATTGCTGGGGGAAATGAGGTTGGTGGGAGCAGTGCGAGTCAGTCAAAACAGTAAAGTTGCCTAGAACCAACACTATGAGCTGAAAAACACACACAAGCAGAAGAACTGCAGAGTCAGCTGATATTTCTCTTTGGTTCATTACTAGAAACAACTCCTTAGACATTAAATGAGGTAATTTAATCTATTGTCAATCTAAAAGTTTGATTAATGCAGCTCTGATTCACGTTCATGGTGGCTGAAAGCACGTATGCTCAGTTGGAAGCGTACTGAGCTGGAACTAACGCCACTGAATACTAAAATCCTGCGATAAATCCTCCTTTGTGAAGGTGATGTTCAGTTGTTGTTGAAACCATTAGAGAGGTTAAAGAGTTTTGTTGGTTCAAGTAATGTTAGTAGTGGTGCTGGTGAACTGTAGTGCATTCAACTGACAGGTATTTAAACAGCTTTCTGTGCAATGCAGTAAAGTTTTAAAAAGTGACACTAAATGTTCATCAGTTGTGAAAGTTGCAGCCTATTTGGTTGAGATGGCTCTTAAATACATGATCATTGACTTTTAACTGTAATTTACAGACATCTTGGTGTAATTGTGAGATAAAGACAGACATGATATCTAACGACTTTCCTTAAAGTAGCAGTCATGGAAAATATAACAAGTGGAAATGGGTTGAAAAGGAGCAACAAAGATAAAGTTCAGACCATTGAACTCCCAGTGATCTTAGTAGGATCTAATGTCTGTTCAGAGGCAGAAAAGCTTTGACACTAGCCACAGGGAGGGACGGGGGATAATGGGGCGATGAGGGAGGGTGGCACTCAGACAAGTACAGAGACAAAGTACTGGGTTCAACTAATATGAGCTTTTTAAGGTCAGTGCCAATAGTGACATTTACTGAACTTAAAGGCCAAAGGGCCAGTTGGTGTAATATGTGTTGTTCTTTTTGATGTTTTCTTATTTTGACAAGTCATAATAAACAAGAGCTGTATATAACTGAAGGAAACTGTCAATTTACACACGTATAACTAATCTGAATCTAACTTTCCAAACTGTAAAATGTAACTGAAGAATTTCTGTAGTTGCTAATCAAAAACTTTCTAAGCAGGAAATGTTGATGGTTACACAAATAACCCTAGTTCCAAGCTCTTTAGCTGAGTCTCAGTCGTTCTCTACCTAAAATGAGTAAAATGTGTAAGACAACACAAATAACTACCAGATGACACAGAAATATGCAATCAATACCAAATTAGTCTTTGTGCATCACTGCAGCTCGTCAATGGTGGGATTTCTAGTGAACCCGTCAATATTAAATTCCATATTGAATCCCTACACACAATGAAAAACTGTAAGTTAATGGCAACAGTGGACCAACTTAGCAAGTGTCGACGAAAACCAAAGACAAAAATCAAGAGGATCAATCTCCCACTGTGAGTTATGCCTCGATGTAGGAGGTAGGAGATCAACATGCAAGATAAGAAAAGGGCTGTTCCCTTCACAAATAATTTTTATAATACTTTATACCAAATGTACAAACAAGCGAACAAGTTATTAATGAAAAGGTGGTAAAAAAATAAAGCAACATAACTCGGGGTAAACCGAGGCAAAAACAACAAACCAATGAATCTATTTTCCCAAAAATGTGCTAAATAATTCCAATACACAATATTTAAAACAAATTGGAAAAAGCTATAGTGATAGTATTTACCAAATATACACATAGGTAATGCAAACAGACGACTGATGCTCGACATCAGTAGCATATATCTGATAGACAGAAGCAACAACAACAAAAGTTAGTCTAAAATAAGCCAATAAATAATCATCTGGCTGAAATGACAGAATGCTTGGAAATGTATTGATGTTAGATGATCTACCAGTAAGACTGGCCCATCACAAAATATATTGAATGTATGCATTAAGTAAGTGATGTGCCATCATGTGCATGTTTTTTCTTCCTTGTTCAATTCTTCAGTCTTGTGAACTCATAACATTCAGACCATTAGTCTTGTTGATTATGAGGCATGTGGCTAATTTACTACAGCCAATTACACTGATGGTGTATTTTATAAGCTGAGAAACTGTTATGCAACTATGAACACCATCCGGACTGAACTAATTAGCTTCCTGCTGATTCTAGGGCATTCATCCAAAGAAAACACACCTTCTGCCAAGAGATCTCACTTTAAGCAGTGATCTTAAACTGAATATCATGAGGTTCTCTCAAATAATTGGGGGAATTTAGGGGATTTGTGTTTAAATTCTTTTGATGTAATGCTTAATTTCTTGATGAATGTGTGCTCAGCAACCATTGGCTCATTAGGCTGAGATGGAAACAGACATTAACCCTACGGATATTTGAGTCTCACTTTGCAAAAGCCTCTTACTGTTACCGCTAGGGGTGTAAATTCAGCGTTGCTACTCTGACAGACATTTATATGGAGGTTAATTTCAATTACATAAAATCTTACTGAGACAGTTTATCATGCCTTTTCACTTAAAAAGACATGTCAATTATATTTAATTCACACGAGTTCTGCTGCTTATCAAGCTGCATCTGCTCGACCAAAACCGACCAAAACAAAGAAATAACAGCTACTTAAGTAAAACATTAACATCTTTCATTACACAAGACAGAATTTTAATGAAATACTCTATATCTGAAGAAAAAAAGTTAATCGTTTCTTTTTTCCATATTTTTGGCAGCTTTCATGTGCTGCATCACATTTCTCACTGCTCATTAATTGGACTAAAGGTAGCAAATTACTCTGCATTCAGTAATGTTCAGGCAGGCCGTGAATAAGCTGCAGTCTGTTTAATAATGACAAAGGGTGACAAAGGAAGACTGAAGCATTTGTTGAAATAGTCTTTAGAGGACGTACGAGCAAACACCTGCTGATCAAGCAAACCGAAATGTGATGTCTTTGGCGGTGTAGTACTTGCAGAAGCTTTTCTTCACGAAGTTAACTAATCCACACTTTAATCTCAAGTCAATAACATCATCAGCAACCCTCTTTAGGCTAATGGATCACGGTCTACTACATTTTCCTCCTGGCAGTGAATTGATAAAGACCCATACAAAACCTATTAAGTCGACCCGTTGATCGATAGACACACAGAAGTGTGAAAAACACATTTTCTCATTGGTCCGTTTATTTATTTTAATACCTTCATAACCACCCTATGTCTTTAAAATGGTTATTAAAGTGAACAAAATTTTTTCTATCACATGTTCAGAGCTGAACATGTAATCAAGGACATTTTTTTCATTGCTTTATGAAAATGTATAGTTATGATGGTGTATTTATACTGATAAACTACTGTTAATAATATTAGCTGCCTCTTTCCTTTCCTGTCTTTCCAGACGATGAGCAGTCGTTTTTCTCCACACGACATCATCCTCACTGATGCTGTTCTCAGCCTGGATGAAGACTCAGTCCTCTCAACCAATGAGGTGAGTCACTCACAGTTTATTAACCAGTTGGCCCAACCGTTACATTTTACAAACTGGTGAACTGAGACACTGATACTTTATCGCTCCCAAGACCAAAACACTGTTATCAAACATCTGGACTAGAACCTAAATTACTGAATTACTCACTAAAAGCTTAAGAAATCAATTCACTCTGGCTTCCTCTTTAAAATCAGTAACTGCTTGTCAGATATTTTCCTGCCCTCCTTATTTTTACTACAGCTGTCTAGCTTTCTGTTCTACGTAACACATCTAGTTTTAGAGAAATGTTTAAATAAACTAGATTTATTGCCACACATTTATTGTAACTTATTCCTTAAAATTGTTATATGAATTTAAAAATTGTTAGTTGTTTAGCTCAAGTGGCAATTTAGCAAAAAGTGAGAAATTCATGCATATTTTCTGCACAAATAAGCACAAATAAATGCAACAGACTGTGAGAAAAGTCAGTGGAGTTCAACACTTTGCAAGACTCCAGCCGTGGAAAGTTTGCCCCTGGAAATGTTTTTCTAACCAGCTGTAACCTGCATAGTGTCATGTCAGTCAGTGGCAAAAGGTGGTGATATCCCAACACAGTATTGATCCTAGCTGAGAGCAGGCAGTCAGTCCACGCACAGTCATGAATATCATTCATTACAAAAGAATTGCCTTATTCTGAAGAACAGCAGGAAGTCTTGTATAGCAAAGATAGTTGGGCAACAGACTGAAAACAGAGCAGAGTTGTTATAGCTGCATTAATATTGTGAGTGCTCACTAATTTACCAGGTAGACAGAAGATTCGAGACTTGGCCTTAATTAAATTACTGAGCAGCGTCAGGAGAGATTGTGTTCCGCTCTCACTCTCTTGATTTAATGAAACACAAAGAGGAAAGGAGATGAGCAGAGAGGTGAGGAAATGGTTGAGGGGGTGCTGTGGATCAAGAGGTTGAGCAGGGTCATCCACTTATTTCAGGGTTCATGGTTTGGTCCCCGGCCTCTCCAGTCCACAGCTTGTAGTTACTTTGGGAAAGACACTGAATTGTAGTTGCTTCTGTCATGTGACGCTTGAACAAAAGTGTCTTTCAAATGAGTACAGCAAAGAAAAGTCAGTGTTATAGGAAATAAAGAAAGGAGAGCAAAACACAGATTGAAGACATAATAACGAAAAACAACCTGCTTTCACAGAGCCAGGTGTTTTACAAGAGCCATTTCCACTGTGTCTGTATTGTTTCATTGTTAAAACACAGAGCAACTCTGTGATTAAAGTCTCACTTATGAAAGAAAATGGGAAACACCCCAGTGGTTTGATACAGATACTCGTTTTAGAAGAGATTAGAAACCACTCAATTGTTAAAAGCACTACTAAAAGAGGAAATAATGTTTCTATTCCCTGTTTAATCAAGACTTTGACATATTAGCAGAGTTACTACTACTTTTGTTGTGCTCTCTAAAACCACAGAGATGAAGAAGGAGAGGTATACTATATGTCTCACTATATGTCTCACATTTGTACAGTATGTTTTTACCAGAGAAGTTCATTGTATTTATATTTTATTTAGTGTGCAGGCAATTTTCCATAGTTAACATGTTGAACTTTGTTTTGGGACAAAAAGTCCAACAATAAAAAAAAAAAAACTTGAATTGTTGTTCGTCAACCTTGCAACGAAATCTTCGAGTGAAGGGAACAGTAGCAAGAGATCAAACGGATGTTGGACAAACCGAACACAAACTTACAAAAATGTGATGTCTTCATCACTTTGCCCACAGAACCTGTGGAAACTTTTCACATCTACACCAGTTTGTATATGATAATAAAGTCATGCAGTGCACAAATTATTGTGAACAAGCCTAAAATATGACTTTTATAATAATTAAACAAATTAAACCAGTCCCAAAATTTAAAAATTACTTCTTTTTTTTTTTTTTGAAACATAGGAAAATGATCCAATCTTAAAAATTTGAACAGGAAATTGGAGACAGGTGTTTCAATTAATGGGCACAAGTGGGAAAATGTCACCAGTTGCTGAAGGCTTGTTCACATATTTTTGCCACACACAAATATTAATAGATAAACAAGAACAGATAATTTTCCACAATAATTAATTTCATGATTGTAATTTTTTGTCAGTGCCTTCCTCTTAGTGGATTTTAGGACCGGCACAAACATTGGGTTAGGTTTTTTGGTCAGAATCATCTTTGTAGTTTCAGGATGCACACATACAGTATATGTGATAATACCAGTTTGACGCATACTAAAACAACAACAACATACAACCACAACAATCAAAAAACATATAATGAGTCTTTAATGTTCCTAAGTGTATTTAAAGTGGCTGCCATGATTAATTTCAATTAATTTATGTTGGGCCATTTATGTATGTTTTGCAGAAATAAAACTGATTTAACTTAACAACCATTTTGTTTATGACCAAGACTTACAACAAGTAATAATCTCTGCACTAACTGCAAATCAATTATAGTCCATATTGTGCAGATAACAAACCTTAAGATCTATAATTAAGAAGTTTGAACCACTAAACATTTTATATAATTTCAACCCTCGCAACCTAATTTGCTAAAAAACGTTTCAACACATGCCACTTGTATTTACAATTTAATCTGCAGTCGTTTGTGATGCTAAACTACTTTCAGAGTCATTACAAGTAGCAGCCTCCTTTCTCTACAGACTGTCAGAGTAATAGATACCATACAATATGGATTGTGAGGCCCAATGAGCCCAAGAGATCCAATATATCTTTAAACTCAGAGATGTTATATTGATTGGTGCAAGTCAATGTTCACCTTTTCTACGCTAACAGGATCACAATTACACTTTACGGCACAGCAATACGCGAGTTTCTACAACTAAACTTTTATGGGCCCACAACTTGTTTTATGAAACAGGAGGAAGAAAAAGAATATGTTGGAGGGAGGTGCATCATAAAGCGGAACTGCTCACTAACTGCTTGTTCTAATTGCCCTTTCAACATAGCGAGAGGATTTATTGAAAGTATGTGAAATATGTCAAGTGAGTAAAAATATGCAAGAGAGAGCATTATACTTTTAATAGGACTTTTCTTATTATTACACCTCAGTGGAGGAATAGCTATGCCAGATTCATAATTACACTGTTACAGCTCATTAAATGTATGATTATTCCATGAAGAGAGATTAGAGGAGTGAATAAGAGTGGGTAAAAACCTGACAAAGCTTTTGTCTCTCAATGAGCAGTCAAGCATGCTGCTGGGTTCTGCCCTTTGGAAGACATTTTCAATATGGTGGATTTGGAAATGGCATTCCAACAGCAGCTGCAGAATTGAGATCCTCTATGTCGTCACAGGGTTAGGGCAACTTTTACAGTAATTATCATTTGCAGGGTTTTCAATATTAAAATATGATCATGAATTTATAAAAAGGCTAATGGCATTATCTAAATATCCTTTTTACGCACCTACAGGACTGTACAAGAACAAATAGAATAAAGAGAATAATCAAGCATTAAGAAAACACTGACGAAGCTTCTCGTCATGTTAGCATGAGTTAAACACGAGTTTGTCTCAGATATTTTACATCAGAGTGGTTATAAAGTCAAACATTCACTTACATTTCCCACCAGTAATCTGAATGTTTAACAGCTATGAACCACTGTATTGCAATGTCTTAAAATGAGCCACAAGCAAATGGAATGAAATGAAAGAAACTGAAGGAGGCTGAATCTTTCAGAGGACAGTAGTTTTGTGTTATAGAAGTGATACAACACTTCATTAGCCTTCCAGATGGGACACATCGACGCACACTGCTATGAGTACCTAGTGAAGAACTATAATTGAAAACATACTGCCACAATATGGACTTTACACACCAGTTGTTATGGATCACACTGACATTGCTGATAAAGGTTCATCAAAACCACAGCACTCCAAACAGCTGGATACCAGCTCGGTTTAAGACACACTTTTAACAGAGTGAAATCAGATGGAAGTTGACAGTGAAAGAATTGTAGTGGCAGAGCTTCACAGGGAGCAAAAGAAAAAAAAAAAACAACAAATTGAAAACACGTCTCAAAACATGCTGAAAAGACCACATACTGAGGGAGGATAAGCTCTTCAAAATGTGATGCGACTCCTTTTCATCCCATAACATTGGATATGTTAAACCCAAATGTCAGAATAGATTTGTAACAGATCTATTGCTAGAATGACCTGCTGCCACTTGGATCAATTTTGGCCTTGAAGGATCTGTTAGTATGCATGACACACACAGTTCAGTGTCCAACCCTCCCTTGAATTCTGTACCTGTATCTAGTGTCCGTTTTGAAACCATAATTAAGACGGACAGATAGTGAGTACAAAGAATCTGGGTTCTGTCACTGTCATTTCACATTGTAAAGAGCCTTTTAATCTCTGAAGGCAAAATTATATTTGCATGACATCATTAATGGGCCACATCTCGCATACAGACCTAAGCGCGGGACCACACGCACTGCATGCACACAGCCAATTCATCCGTTCATCAGGTTACACTGAGGAGGGCAGCTCCGACCCTTCTCTAAACTTACAGATGTCACTGCACAGTAGTTGCTCATGCAATTCCCATCAGAAGCCTTAATAACAAACATCCAATCCCTGATTTTGTCTCTGTACCTCTGCTATTCTGGTAATTAATTTTCTCCCTCTGCTTCCGCGGTGGTCTGTGTCTGTATTTATTTGAAGTTTTTCATTATATGCTGATCCCCTTAGTCTCTTGTGTGTATACCTGCATGTCTCTGTGGTGGTTTTGAATTCAGAAGAGGGTCTTTCTCGGGTATCTCAAGCTTCCTCAGGGATACCAAGTGTTTCTGATAACTCCACATGAAATGTCTTGTTTGTGGGGCAGTAGAGCCTTAGAGTGATACAGACAAAGAGGAAAAGGTCAAAGTCACCAAAAGATGGCATGTAAGATCTATATTTACCAAAATAAAGTGACATCTAAATGAACTCAAACTCTTCAAACTCTTGTACCGTTTTTAAGATGCTGGCATCACATCAATAAAGATTAAGAATTAGCTTACCCAAGCAAACTCTGTTTACTTAAGTTAAAATTAAACCCAAATAGTCAAGTTTAATTAAACTTTAACTAAAGTTTAACAAAAACAAAGGAGAAGTAGTTTATCAGGACAAACAAGGGGGTTAAGTAATCATGGTAGTTGATCCACTGAACACAGTGAAGGAATCACAGCCACAGAAGAGAAAATTCACCGACAACTTTTTGCGACCTTCAAGACAAGTGCCTAATCACTTTTTTTTTTTTAAAAACTTGTTAAAGGGGTCATAGCCAACTAATCCAGCAACACAGTCATTACGTTGGCGGCAGTGACCTTCAAAGGTATTGCCCAACCTATATTCACATATAAGAGAATCATGTACTTGTAAAGCATTTATATGGTGTGACTTCAGCAGTGCTTGTACCTTAGAATTATGGCTGCACAATTTGGCAAAACGTCAATATTGCATTTATTATTGTCGGTATTGCAATTGCAATATAATGACTGGCTTAGTTTCAAGTAAAATACACATATTAATAATTAAATTTCAAATATTAGAATAAACTTGCGCTACAAACCTTAGTACAAACATGTTTAGAGAAAACAACATTCAACCAATATAAAAACACATAAAATTTAAAACGCACTGGTCGTTTTTGCTCATCCACGCTTCGTTCAGGCTGCTGCTTCCACACACACTGAACACAGACAGTGGAGTCACTGCTACAGCAGTAACATTCACTGACAATATATCAACTCACCTCACATAAAGTAGTTCTTGCCTGGCCAAAACTTGCCAACTCATCTTCTTCTTTGCCTTTTTAAAAAAAATTAATTTATTTAATTGTATTTCCATCTCTTCGTTTCTCTTCTGTCTTCTTTCCCCTCTGCTCCAGGTGGATTTTGCTTTTATTGTATGGCAGAGTTTTCCTGAGCGTATCGTAGGCTACCCAGCAAGAAGTCACTACTGGGACAGTTCCAGGTCCCGCTGGGGCTACACCTCAAAGTGGACCAATGACTACTCCATGGTCCTTACAGGAGCAGCTTTCTACCACAGGTGCAAATTCCACTTGATCGTATTTCATTTCCACACAGACCTAAATGAGTTACAATAAGAATGTGGTAAATACAATACAAAGACGATCGTAACATTTCCTTTGGAACAGCGAAGTCAGGTCAACTTACAAAACCCAAACATCTTGACCATAAGTCATTACCAGACCTTGGCTACAAGCACCCTTAAGTAAAATTTGAAGTATTTCCACTTAATTCCATTCTCGAATACTTCATACTAATTTTTAGATACAGATTAGTAAAACACAACATAATCGTAACAATATGAACATTAGAGTATAAAGTGTTATAATGTTATACATGGTGACTTGAAATCAGACAGTCTGCATAATAAAAATTTGCACAAGTAACAATTTGAATACTGCGTTGTGTGGTATTAATGGTTCTACTTTTATGATGTACTTTGTGCACCTCACCTACTTGACATTTCCAGATGGCATGAAATACTGTATCTGCCTTTTACTCATTCCAGCATGTCATCTTATTACATTGTAGCATTGTGTATATATATATATATATATATATATATATATAAAAACATACACACACACATATATACATATACATGTATACACACACACGCCTACTTTTATGACCTTACTGTAAATGTGGATGCTATATTAGATCGTATAAACAAGGTAAGTAATTTAAAGGTGAGTAACTAGTATTAAATTAGAAAAGGTTCTTTAAATTGAAGTGAACAAATTGAAGTTACTTATCCACTCTTATTGTGTATTGTACCTTTTGGTGCAGTTTATTCTGAACAGGTTGATCTATTTTCACCCCTTTTCTATAAGATACAAACCAAACTGTAAGTCATCTTTCTCCAGAAATTTTTTCAGGTAACAGAACAGGAAATGGGACAATACAATCTTTCTTGAAAGCACAAAGCAGAGATTGAAAGAAAAATTGGTAATCTGAAGCATTAAGCAGTGCTGTGCATTGAATGGAGAGAAGTGTTGCTCTCTGAAGGGATGTGAAGCATCTTGTCAAACAGATAAACAGCTTTCTTATTGTTCTATTGTTAGGATGCCAAAAGCAACTCTTTGCAAGGCAGAAAAAGTGAGTCATAGGGTGAGAAGGAAAGGTGGAACGTGTGTGACAGCTATCCCTGGCAGGGAGGTAATACAGCTGATGGTGATCTGGTGCTTTCGCGCTGCTGAGTGTGCAACACAACAACATACAAAATAAAAACTAAATCCTTTGTTTTGTTTCATTATGTTTGTGTATGTTAGATACTACCATTACCTGTTCACCCACTATGTCCCGGCCAGCCTGCTGACTATGGTGGACCGCATGGCTAATTGTGAGGACATCCTGATGAACTTCCTGGTTTCGGCTGTTACCAAGCAACCACCAATCAAAGTCACACAGAAGAAGCAGTACAAGGAAACCATGATGAGCCAGGTAGGGCAGGCCTGTTAGCTTAATGCTTAATTAGGGAACTGGATAACTCAAGTTTAATTTGAGAAATCAGGCAGAATAGGAAACAGTGTCTGTACACAAAAAAAGAATTCCCTTAGGAAAACATAAATATGCTTTAATGTCATATATCCGTAAAATATGGATATGTTTTCAGTATTAAATGCAAAAATCACATATGAGATTACAAAATGACACAGAAGAAACAGAAGAAATGAAAAATGTAATCTTAAAAAGGCTCAGGAATTGTGATTTTTTTTGAATTGGGTTTACTACACATTCCTATACAACTAAACTGCAACCTTGATTTGAAGTTGAAGTTTTTTAATCATTATGTTGTCAGGCAACATATTTTGTAATTGAATTAAAGGTCACACTAACAGGAATTGAGTCGTAACCAGGCAGTTGAATGGATGACAAGCGCATAAAGTGCAGGACCGACAATCTGCAGACCCGAGTTCGAGACCAGAGTCCTCTGTGAGGTTAGGTTGAGGCACGAAAAACACTTTGGTTGGACACAGATCATGTTTGTGTTTAAATTTTTATGCAGACATTGTGTGTCAAGCCCACAGTGTTTCTCTGACCCTAACCCAGTGGTGTGAGTGAATGAACCCAACCATAAAACACATAAAGATGCGTATCTGTACTAAGTCTGGCTTTCTGTCATTTTTGGTGACAGATTGTATTCTTCGATTAAATCAAATGTTGTTGGTGGAGTTTCACTTTGCTGTTAATAGTTTTTATATAACACAAGCTGTGATGGTAAAGGCATACCGCAGTGCTAAGGTACATTTGTATCATGCTTTTTCTGCATTCCGTGTTGATATTCTATTCTATCCTTTAAAATAAACCTATGTTAAACATTACAGACCCTTCATTTCTTTGTAAGTGGGCAAACTTACAAAATCAGCAGGGGATCAAATACTTATTTTCTCCGTCTGTAACTGTGCCCCTATTTCTTTTCCTTATAGGGACTCTGATAATAAATGTGTATAGTCCAGACTGTGATACACTATGCTGGTGTCATGCAGTGCTTTCTTTGTTTTCATGTTATCACTTTGACACATTCTTCTGGCATGTTGTTATATTTCTTAGCAAATTATTCTTACCGCTGCTGATCAGCAGTGTCAGACTGCGGACAAGATTGTGCATCATGCTGCTGGTGTCCTGGTGATATTTGTGCTAATAACCTGAGATACAAACAAAATGGAGACTCTTATCAAAACATTTCCAACCACTCCACAGGGTACCTTTAAGAGTGATTGACAGTGGTTTAAAGGAAATAGATTGATTCCTCGAGTCCTTTTTATACAAAAGATGAAAAGCGCTTCACATCTTCTTGTGTAGGATGAGTGATAGTAGGAAACCTTTAGGCTATACACAGCCCTGACCTTCTCTTAGGGAGAGCGCTCCATGTGCATGTTACGTTTTTGAGTGTGTATGTGTGTTTGTGTGGCCGGCCTGTGTCGGGTTCTGATTGATGACCTGACCACAGGCAGGACGATGACTCGACAGTATGGACTCAGTGATTAATGTCTTAATTGTGAAGGCAGCACAGGACACCTAGATTTACTCCTTCATTCCCTTGCTCTTTCCTTCTTTCTAAATATCTCTCCTTTCCTGCTTCCTCCGTCTCTCACTCCTGATTTGTTACTTTGCTTCAAGCAACAACAGATAGAAATTCAACATAGAGCGGGTAAAACCTTTGGGAAACTCTGACCAGTGGAAAAAGTTTGGATAAAGTAACAAAAGTCGTGACTGATATTTCAGTCAGTTGTTCTATAACACACGTTTCATTATTCTATTTGAAGCCGAGAACCTCCTGCTGCCATCATTCTGCAGCACAGGAACAACCTGCTCTGACTCCCCACACCAGTGCCAAGTTCTATTAAAGACTTTAAGTCATTCAACTTAGATCCCACCTGCCATTCAGGGCCATCTCAGATAACCAGGTGAGAACAGCAGGAGATGATAGCATCAGGAAGTTAGCCAGAAACTATTTAGGAAGTTTCAAGTGCTACTCAGAGGGACAACCCACAGCTAATTCATAATATCTAACATAATATCTCAGTCACCAACTAGAACTCAGCAGGACCTGCTCCTAGAAATGTTGTTTTTGAAGCACAATGGAAGTTTTTCTATTCCAATTCCTTTTTGAACTTTTAATGCATTTTAAGACTTTCACATTGGGGAGATGGATGCAATCATGATGATGCATATGGATCCCCTGATGTTTAAACAACTTTGCCTTAAAAGATTTTTTTTAAAGGCAAAATCTCCTGACCTGAATCCAGCTGAGCATGCATCTCAACTGCTAAAGGCAAAACTCAGCTGCAGTAAAGGCCTGGCAGAGCATCACCAGGGTAGAAACCAAGCAGACTTCAGGCAGTCGTTGACTGCAAAGATTAGCAATTGTGTCCAATTACTTGCAGTACATGTTGATTGTTTGATTTCAAATCCCTAGTGGTGGCATACAGAGCCAAAACAATGAAAGCTGTCTTATGGTACTTATGGACCTAACTGTAAATACCCTGCAGGTTTCCAGGAAATTCAGCCTATTTTACTCCACAGAACTCTCAGGTAATATCTACCATAGCTGCACTGACACTTATTTGGACCAACACACTGGCTAGCAGACAGTGATTAACACAACCTGCTAGTTACAGCCAAAGGGAGGAAAAACAAGCTGTGCTTCATGACATTACGTGAAAGATATTTCTGTGTTTTCTACCAGTCACAGTTTCTGTGCTGCTGCTTTCCATGGTGTCAGTAACTACATAGGAGATTCCCACCGAGCGAACCAGCTGTCGAGGTCAACAAGCTCTGTCCCTAGATGAGCAGGTTGGGAAAACAAACGGACAGAGACACTATGAGCAACACGATCACAAGATCTTGTGCTGAACTTCATTACCAAGGTGGTGTTTATACGTCGAGAACCCAAATAGACTGACATCACCTTGGACATAGCTGTACTGTATGTAAACTGATGGAGATTGAATTACCATTCAACATAATCCAAAGTATTAAAAACACAACTAACAATGCTGCACAACTCCCAGACTTCATCTTAGATCAGAGTAAAAGTGTTGCATCTCCAGTATTAAATAACTCTGTTGAGGACACTCAACAGAGGCTAATTGATAAAGCACATATTGTACTTTATCTACACATTGGGAGTGATCTGTGAGTTCACCGCAGCTATTGTTGGGTCCAGCAGCTCTAACACATGTCCTGGGGATACAAAAATAACTGCACATGCTTCTACAATTGATACGACCAATCTGTCTGCGGTTTATGCTGCAATTTCCATCAGCACAACTCCCACAGTGAGCACTGAAAGCTATGCTGACATTTGTTTCACGTTAATGATATGTTTATTTTATAATCTATCTCCGTCTCAACAAAGATGTACCACCCTGTAATGCATTCTGGTAAACCACAAGAATACAATACGACTTACACAGCACATAGGCTAATCACAGACACAGTGCCTCAGGTGGTAGACCGGTCTGTGGAACCCAGGATCAGTGGTTCGATTCCTCCTGGAGACATGTTGAGGTGTCACTGAATCCCCATAGTAGCACTGACATCTACAGTCTGCCAGATGTTCATTATTATTATTGTTAAAGCTACAAGAAGACACGTCTTTAGCAACGTATGCACCTTAGCACAGCGGTATGCCTTCCCCATCACAGCTTGTGTTACGTAAAAAAAGCAAAGTGAAACCAACAACATTTGATTTAGTCAAGGGATAAGAGCTGTCACCAAAAATGACAGGAGGCCAGACTTAGTACAGATACGCAACATCACCAAGTCTCATAGCAAACACACAGAACAGTCAATGTAAAATTCACAGAATAATCGTTGCCCACGTTTACTTCTGAACTGCTTCTTCTACTCCTTTGTACATTACCTGATTTCTGTCTGAGTGGATTTGTTTCATTTACAAAAATATAAAACCAAGTGTGAAAACCTACAGTCGTTATGATTTTGCCTTTATACACCACCACAATGGATTTGAAATAAACCAATCAAGATGCAACTGAAGTGTAGACTTTCAGCTTTGTTTAAAGGGGTCTCACAAAAATATGGTATTTACAGTTTAAGACTTACAGCCAAAACTCTCTAGTCAACTGTTCTTCTGTGGAACTAGTTGATAACTTGTCCTGCTTACACAAACTCATCATCAGATCTGCGCACACTAAGACAAGAGATACTTTAAAATGGTAACACTTACTGCTTCAAACTTTGAACTGGACCCAGGTTTAGGAATCAGCCCATCTTTGAGCACCAGGCCAGTTAATCTAGCAGCCATGAGCCGATCGTCACTGTGTTCATACACACACATACAGTGCCACTAATGTTGGCACTCTTGGTAAATATCAGCAAAGAAGATTTTTTGCTCAAAATATTTACAAAAAACTCTGCTCTCATTGAAAACTATCAATTGCAAACACAAATATTTTTCTTAGTACACGTGTGACTAGGAACAGGAACTTGTTCAACCATGACTTCCTGTTTCACCGGGTTATAAATATGAGGTCAGACATCAACCAAACACCCTTATTCATTCAGAGCAAGGACTAATGAACTCTAGTCAACTGAAAGTATTGAATAGATCAGCTTGGAACAGGATGTGAGTCTATCTTGTCCCAACACACTGTCAGGAGGATGGTTCCAGTTCCAAAAAATATCCAAGAATCACACCTGGAGAACTGCAGAAGTCAGTTGGGTCTCGGGGTCAGAAAGTCTCCAAAACGCAATCAAGTTTTTTGGAAGTGTTAAAAGAAAAAAGCCTCTACTCTCATCCAGAAACAAACTCAAGCATCTTCAGTTGCCAGACTCTACTGGAACTTCAAATGAGATTGTGTTCTATGATCAGATGAAACCAAAAGAGCCTTTTGGAAATAAACACCAGAGGTGGGTTTGGTGCACACAGAGAGGAAGCCAACTGGGAAAAACACCTCAGGCCCACAGTTATGGTGGTGGGTATTTAATGTTTTGAGGCTGTTTTACTGACATAAACAAATATTAAATAAAAACCAGAAAGCCAAAAATGGGCTGTGGAAACAACAATTTTCCCAAGGGTGTCTATAAATTATCTATTATTATTAAAATAAAGCTCAAAGTCTACACTTCAATCACCTCTTGATTGTTTTATTGGAAATCCATTGTGGTGGTGTATAAAGGCATAATCATAAAAAACAGTCGCTACTTACGTCGATACTTCCAAACCCAGCTGTATTTGTGCCAGATTTCTTGTTAGATTTCTGTAGCTTTCATCCAGTTTTAGAGAAGTGTTTGTGCCAATATATATAATATATAAAAAAAAAAAAATACTGGTTATATACACTCCATCACTTAATGAGTTTAGTACACTTTACTTTCTGGAGTGGTGGTAGGTGTTACTTCAAACACTGAAGGTCGTACAGTTGATAAGCTTGATTTACCGACGTGACAAAATGAACTTCACAGCTTTTCTATAGAAGACGTCTCACTATGTTCAAGCTACAGAAACGTGCAGTCGACGCATTTGTGTTGGAATGATTTCTACACTTTACACACTAGAAATTCACACATTATAAATTTGACTTGAGGAAGCTGGTGTAGCTGTTGCATTAATGTCACCATTAACACAGGGTGTTCATCGCCACTAAAAATGTGTGAATGCAGGCGCTTGTGGATGATAAATAAATAACTTATATACTACTACCTACAATTTTTGTAGATTTACAGGTTTCTCATAATTAGATTTGGGTAACAACTTTGCACATGCATATCACTACACTACATGAATAAAATTAAGAAAACATTTACAGTACATGCTTTATTAAATCTCTTAGCATATATATATTATATATAACAGGATTTTTGTGATCGGTCTCTTGTTTGTACACTCACCTGCCACAGCTACTATGATACATTTATCATCTCTTCCCCCATTTCCCATCTCTGTTTCTCTAAACTAAGGGCTCCAAGACATCTCGATGGGCTGACCCGGACCACTTTGCACAGCGTCAGACCTGCATGAACGCATTCAGCCACTGGCTGGGTTTCATGCCCCTGGTGCACTCCCAGATGAGGCTGGACCCAGTGTTGTTCAGGGACCAGGTTTCCATCCTGAGGAAGAAATACAGGGACATTGAGAGGCTGTGAATGGACAAACATTCAATTCAATTACAGAGAAAGAGAAATCTGGAGTGTAGGCAGTGTGTGTTCAGTCTCTTGTGAGGCTGTGATGAGAATGCTGAATGACAATATTTGTGAGGCTATAAAAGAATCTCACACATGCACTGGATATAAAACACAGAGGTACACATATGGAATTTGCAGATTTATTTGGGGAAAAAAAGAACAGAAAGCATCAGTGCACACTTTCAATATGGGACCATAGACTTAAACACATGGCTACACATGCAACCACAACCTGGACACATTTAAGGCAGTCCTGAAAAGTCCTGATGTTTTGCATGGTTTGAACGACAATACAAGGATTTGAATAACGTCAGTAACTTAAATACAAAGACGAGTGGATGAGCTGTTGTTGGCTAAACGGCTGAAGAGATTTGTCGAGTATGGGTGACCTTCAAAAAGTCCAAAGTCAAAGCAGGTGCTCTCTGGTGTTGCGTATGTACAGTAAAGACACCGTGGACACATCTTCTGTGTTAGACCACGTGTCAGCTGCTGCCCTAAAACACCCAGAGACAAAGGCGATATGCCTCTTGTATTCTATTGTAGATTTTCAGCAGCGGGTTCCTGTCTGTATGAAGCAAATAAAAATAAAATAAAGTCATGTTATGTTATAAGATGAGAGGCCAGGTCTGGATTCTATTTCTTGCTTCTTTCTTTACATTTGTTATTTGGGATGATGTTTTCGTTGTTGCATTTCATTCTTTTCACTGACTCTTTACAGCTACTCATGAGACAATATGAAACACAATATGATATAGAGGCTAGTTTCTAAACAGCATCGCTAGTCGGATGCGAGAAAATGACCCTAAATGAAAGGACTAGATCAGCGTGAAAAGTTTTTTGTGGCTATAACTGCACAAATCACAAAAGCAATAACTGTAAAATGGTCGTCTGTAAGGATAAATATAGAATTATCTGTCAAAGCTATACATTTTATTAGTTGTGTACTGTTCAGGAATAAAACCTGGTTACTTTTTTTTTACAGTTGACATTAGCCACTAGCTGTGCTCCTAGGATTCGCAAGATGACACACATGACGTTTTAGCTCCAGCAAACAGCAATTTCATAGGTTTCCAATAAGCCTATTGGTATGAAAATAGTGAAATATTAGCACAAATGATCCTACATAACCCAGATTTCCATAGCATGACCTTATTATTGTGTAACAAGCCCTACAAGCCGGTGTTGTTTTCTGCCAATAATGAACCAGTGCAATTTCCTATAACAAGCATCTCAATAAAAACGCATTAAAAGAGTTGGCACAGATGTCGTCATCGATTACAGAGATGAATCACAACATTTGGTTGAGGCAGAGAAAAGTAGACAGCCGAAGTCGTCTACAGTTAGGGAGCACTGAAAATAAGAATAATAATAAATAAGAAGTCTGATCTATCCTGCAGAGAAGACACACAGGGGATGTGTTACAGACAATTCAGGAGCAATGGTTAACGCAAAGTAAGAAACTAAAGTTACATAAATTATATTTATTACGAACAATAGTGTAGATAATGGTGGTGCAAAGACGTTCACACTGAAAACGAGGCTCCTATTTATTTTTGTTTTTATTTTAAAATAATCCACATATATAATTAGACATGGTTCTTTTCTTTCTTTTTTTTTAAACTGTAACAAAAACACTTAAATTTCACCAGGCATAAAAAGACATTTGACAGATTAAAGGATGATAATTTCCAAATATTCTTTCAGTTTACAAATAGGAAATATGAACAACTGTATAGAATACAAGCCATACTAACACTGTTGTCCATGTCAATAAATGGTTAATGGCTAAAAGACCAATTATGTTATTTATTTATATTTATTTTTATTATTTTATATTTTAGTTATTTATTTATTAAAACTATATCTGTTTGCCCATTTTCAAATTTTACTTTTACACTTTACATTTGCTTTTTGTTCGGTAACACAGTTTTAACACCTAAAGCAAAAGCAGTAACGACAACAACAACCTCTTTACATATCACCCTGCTGGAGAACATGCTGCACAGAACCGAGATGGTTTCTGCGATGACGGACTTTCTTTCCCTCTCAGAAGATGTTTGTGTGAAGCTGCTTTCAACCTTTTCCATTTCACTCATGGCAGGATTGTGTAGCAGGCGCAGGGCATGTGTTGCTTCTACGGTATGTACATTGTGGTGAAGTGTACTATACTTTGCTTCCCATTTTTGTGAGAAAAAGTCTTTTAAATGGCCACAGTGGATTATTTAGAATAAAACAGAGAAACTAGATGTAGCTTTGAATATGTTAATCATGGAGATTAAATTATTAATTGATCTGCAATTTGTTCTATCAAGTGATTCATCATTTAGATCATTTAGTTGGCACCTGAAAGCCTAATTTCCTCAAGCAGAAGCTGAAACCATCAGTTCCGTATTCCAACAAAATAGTTTACCATCAAATAAAACAAAAGAAACTCACAATTATTCAGAAAATAGATGATGTTTGACTTGAAAATGAAATATGTGAGGAGGGTATTGACAGCAGTGTACTGCTATGTCTGTGTATTTCTGCAGCAAAAAATAAATAAATCACTCAGTCATTATTCCAGTGTGCAACAATCACATTGTCAAAATGTTTTTTTTGTAGTAAATTAATATTTTGAAATGTAAATTGTACCATATTTGACTTATTTATAAGCTGCAGAAGGAGAGGAGCGTGTGATTTATGTTATTAATTAGATTTATCTAGATAATGACAGAGCTTTAGACAATTCAGACAGTGATGGGTAGACACACAAGTGTCGTGACCAGTACTACGGTTCATTCCCACGACCATTACGACTGTCAGTTTTTATTAGTTTTTCCTTCATCTGTCTCTTTGATATTTTCCCTCTCACCCTTCTTCTCCTCCCTCCTCTCACAGACAATAATTACAGTCACCTAGTCTTACTTTGTAGTTTCCCCTCTACACATTTCCTTCTCATTTTTCAGTTGTAACCTGCAGTTTCTTTCTGTCTTTCACAACAAATAACCAGGATCTGAAGGTTGTTAGTTTTCTCTCAACATGACATCTTCAACCTAAGATCCATCATCTCAGAGGAATTACAGTTTACCTGCATTGTATATACACACAAAAAAAACTATGCACACACGTCTGGAAACTTGAAGCTCATGTATCAAAAATAGAGGTCGACTGATAATAGGATTTTTAAAATTATCGACATCGGCTGATATGTCCTTCCCTGTGGCCAATACACAACAAAAATTCGCTCTCATACAAGTCATTTATCTACATTATCTACATTAGCTACACTGGTGAAATTTTCAATGTTTTAATTTAGGTTTTAAGAAATATTTATGCATAATAAACATTTAGTTTCACAAATTTTCTGAAATTCTCATTTATTTTAATTACATGTATCATATCGGCCAGATTGAATTCTCAATATCGGCATCGGCCATTACAAATCCTATATCGGTCGACCTCTAATCACCCTGTTAACCAATTACTCTCACTCATGTTGCACCTGTGTAAACTCATCTGGACGAACACTTCAGTCATGTGTCAGAGTATAAAAGAGGATTAGTGTCCAAATTAAAGTTGCATATGACGACATCCAAGCAGATAAATGCTGCGCGTGGATCCACAATGCCAGGTTGTTCACCTGTGGCTTGGCCAGGGAGAACATCGCACCAGATGTGGATTAGATATTCTGGCCGGATCAGGATCAGAGGTTCGATGCAGAGTGATCTGTTGATCTGTTTCATTGCATTTTGCGATTCCTTTTGTTTGTTCAGCTCAGCACTTTGTGTAACTTTTTGTGTCTCTGTACTGATTTTCCTTGTTTTGCTGAATACTACATTAACCAGGCAACATTTGTGTAGTACCATATATGACATTTTGTGACAAAAGCCTACATGTCACAAAAATAATTGAAAGAAATCTCATTTTCACATTTGGAAACCACATTTGAATATGAACAGTAACATATCCTCATAAAGCAGAAACATACATGTAGTGTGATTGAGCGAAACAGACGAGGCCATTTGTCCTTCGATGTCATAATTTTGATAGGAACAAGGACCATTTGTCTGGTTACTAAGGCAAATGGGCAGTACACTGTACTGTACAGTATATTGTATGTACCAGTCAAAATTAGGGACACGCATTGTTAAATAAAATCTTTTAACATCTAATTGTTCAGAAATACACTGCAGACATTGTATCATTAAACATGAACATGAACACGAACACAAAACAGATGATACCAAAAGAAAAAGGAAGATAAAAATATTTGTGGTTTGGGCAAAACATACCTTATCAACACACTTTTATATCAAAATGTGTACATATTGTTCTGCTTTTAGATGCCACCACAAAAGGACAATTTGTCAGCAAAGCCTGCAAATAAACCCTATGAATTGATTATGAATTAATCTATGTTAAAACAAATTGTACTGAGTCAGTCTGTGGATATCTGAGCATAGAGTGTTGAGATTTAAGAGCGACTTGTCAAAGTGGAGTGATGCCATTCAAAGCCGTCACTGTTTGAGACCTGAATGTTTTTTTTTCCCCCCATTTAAAAGTGTTTCTCCCTGCACACCCTGTTTTTCTACAGTCTGGCAAACTACCAGTGCCAACAGATGATTTAGTATGAGCTACAATGGCTTTCATTTCACTTTGCTTTAGGGAATTCTCCTTTTTGCTCTTATGATGCATTATTATGGTCCCTGCAGCCTGTAAAGCTGTGTGTGTGAGTGTCTTATGTATAACAGCGGTGTTTGAGAGTACACTTGAGACTACCACCTACTCTAGCTTGTAGCTGTGAAAAATATTCTTCAGATGAATATTAAATAAACCTTTCTGACTCAAGTATAAACAGGTGGTCTGGTTCTTTACTTGTTGACTGGCTCTTACATAATTTTAGTATTTTAATAGGTTTTATACTGATGTTGTTACGTTTTTCATGTGATATTTGATTTTCATTTTTACAGTAAATACATGGTAAAAGCTGGTTCCTGAAGAGGTCTCACTGGTGTCAGGACTAATGTTTAACAACAAATGTGTACAATTTTACTTAAAGTTTTGAACACTGTGCTTTCAGTCCTACTGCAGGTGGTTCTCATACATCAACATCCTAAAATACAGAAAACGGTAAACTGCGATTTCCACATGAAAAAAGCCACATGGTTCCAAAAATTATCTAGATTATTTACTGATCTGCTACTGTACCTCTATTTTGTTAATTTAGAAAACTATGCTGACAAAGAGCCACTTACTATCAGATTATCTGGGTTTGAGCTTAGTGTTTATTTTAGTTTTACTGCTGTGAGGCTAATACAATACACTGTCATCGATCCATTACATAACAGATGCATATACAGCAAACACCAGTGCTATATGATACAATTCACATCACAAACCCATCCCTCTTGGG
Source organism: Helostoma temminkii (assembly GCA_900302695.1). Lineage (NCBI taxonomy): Eukaryota > Metazoa > Chordata > Actinopteri > Anabantiformes > Helostomatidae > Helostoma > Helostoma temminkii. The sequence goes on along the minus strand of OMLM01020151.1, from coordinate 66,132 downwards.
AAATGGCCTTCACCTAACTAATTCACCTAACTAATTTTCTTGGGTTTGTATACTGCGACCAAAATGACACCAGAGTTTCTCAACAGGGTTCAGATCAGGTGACTGTGATGGCCACTCTATATATTCTTGGGAACATTGTTCTGTTTGAAGGTCCAATGACATTGGCTACGTACACTCTGCAGGCAAAAGTTGCCCAAATCTGATTATTTTGCCTATATCTGATTTTTTTTCTTGCAGTCTTGCATAAGTAACATGAAATCTGTTTTGTTTTTAAATCCGACCTAGACCACTTTTATATGTGGTCCTAAATCAGTTATGCATCTTTTTGAATCAAGGTATGTGAAGCCGCTCACGTCATGGTCCCACAACGCATCCACCCACAGACCTGGCAGCCGTACAGTCACGCAAAAAAAATCTGATCTCAACAAAAAATAATGAATTGAGCATCAAGTCCTGCGGTCTCAATGTGGTCCTGGATTCACAACATTTGCCAAACCAGTCCTCCAGCATAATCCACTTCTCAATTTGGTCCAAGTGGTAAAGTCTGCATCTTATTAATAAGCTTGCACCTACTGGTTGTGCCTCAACCTTGTCTTCCCACAGAAACACTGAGATCGTAGTGTTTCTACTTTCATTTAAGACCAGAGAGAACAAAAGGCCACATGCTACACAACTCCTTCACCCACTCTCAAGACAACCACTTTCTTGCAGTTTAAATGCAAATCAATCAGCATTTTATCAGCACGATCCCAAAACACATTATATACTTGAGTATGTTGCTCATCTGGACTGTTTTACAATGTGCAACCTAGAAACCTTTTGAAGGCATGAAAGCTCTACCGATCTGCAAAGTAGTAGGACAGAATTTATTCTCCTGTGTGACTCACTTTTAAGCTGAGGGGCTAATGACATCTCTATTCAATCTTCAATGACTCTGGAGTTCTGCGGCAGTTTGAATTTTAATGTCTGGGTTTTCCTCAAGGGCAGCGGGTCTCTGCAGATAAGTCATGTTTGTGTTTGTGTGGCAGTAATATGACAATAAAGGTGCACAACAGCTGTGACTCCTACATATTCATGTCTTCCGTTCTTCTTTTATCTGTCATTGTTCCATCTCAATATGAGTCGGTGAAGCACAGAGAAAAGGGCTCGTCTTTAAAAAGCTGTCAACGGGGAGTCCAGACAATAATATCTTGCAGACTGTTTCTCTGCAGGAGACACTGATTTTATTTTTTATCTTTGCAGGGCAGCGTACACACACACACACACACACACACACACACACACACACAAAGCCCTCCTCTCTGTAATAGCACATTAAAGGGCCCTGTCTCCACTGTGATCAATAGAGGTCAGTGTTAGTCATTGGATGTGATCATCCATGGGTTCCCTCAGGAGGAAACTAAACTGCTCCACTTCTCCGCGTTTGTATTTATTGGACAGTGAACACAAATCCCCGTTTCTGCTGATGCTAGAGGAGGCGAGGCAGCACAAAGAAAGACAAAAAAATAAATCTGACAGGGATGAGTGTGAAGGCACAGAAGGCCATTAAGTGACATACCGCAGTAAAATACAGATATCGCCAGAGATCCAAAGATCAATATCATTCTTGTTTTGTTTTACTGTTGGCTAAGCCACATTATTTAAAGGACAAGTGCCAAAGTAATCATATATGGCGACTTAATTATAGGGCACTTGCTATATACACTATATTGCCAAAAGTATTCGCTCACCTGCCCTGACTCACATATGAACTTAAGTGGCATCCCATTCCTAATCCATAGGATTCAATATGACGTCCGTCCATCCTTTGCAGCTATAACAGCTTCAACTCTTCTGGGAAGGCTGTCCGCAAGGTTTAGGAGTGTGTTTATGGGAATTTTTGACCATTCTTCCAGAAGTGCATTTGTGAGGTCAAACACTGATGTTGAATGAGAAGGCCTGGCTCTCAGTCTCCGCTCTAATTCATCCCAAAGGTGTTCTGTCGGGTTGAGGTCAGGACTCTGTGCAGGCCAGTCAAGTTCATCCACAGCAGACTCTGTCATCCATGTCTTTATGGACCTTACTTTGTGCAAAGACAAACAACCGCCAAACCCAGACATCAGATTGCCAGATGGAGAAGCGCGATTCGTCACTCCAGAGAACGCGTCTCCATTGCTCTAGAGTCCAGTGGCGGCTTTACACCACTGCATCTGACTCTTTGCATTGCACTTGGTGATGTATGGCTTGGATGCAGCTGCTCGGCCATGGAAACCCATTCCATGAAGCTCTCTGCACACTGTTCTTCAGCTAATCTAAAGGCCACATGAAGTTTGGAGGTCTGTAGAGATTGACTCTGCAGAAAGTTGGCGACCTCTTCGCACTGTGCGCCTCAGCATCCGCTGACCCCGTTTACATGGCCTACCACTTCATGGCCAAGTTGCTGTCGTACCCAAACCCTTCCACGTTCTTATAACACAGTTGACTGTGGAATATTTAGGAGCGAGGAAATTTCACAGCTGGATTTATTGCACAGGTAGCATCCTATTACAGTTCCACACTGGAATTCGCTGAGCTCCTGAGAGCGACCCATTCTTTCACAAATGTTTGTAAAAACAGTCTGCATGTCTAGGTGTTTGATTTATACACCTGTGGCCATGGAAGTGATTGGAACACCTGATTCCGATTATTTGGATGGGTGTGCAAATACTTTTGGCAATATAGTGTATATTTATGTACATAGCTGTAGGAGTTGTCTTATTTGGTTGATTTCTTTATTTTTTTTATCTAGCATGATAGATGGTGGTTTTAATTTAAGCCACAGTCTTTATATTTAACGTAATATGTCTATGAATAAATGAACAGCAACCTGTTAAAATTGCTGAATTCCAAAATTAACAAATTTAACATTGATCTCCAGAAACCAACATGACTGTTCAAAATCAGAGGATGTGGATGGAAATGTCATTTTTAAGGTGAGTTGAGTTGTGTGTTTATTGGGGCAAGGCCAGTTCTGTATTAACATTAAATCGGTTGACAGGATTTACATTTATATATCATAAATGTAAATGGATAGTATTATAATAAGTCAAATTCTGCACATACATTTTGACTAGTAAGAATTCCTCATTGACTTTATTTACAGTGCAGTTTTAGTTTGACTAGTTGTTTTAACATTAAAATGTTAGTGACTATCCATAATTGTGCTTTATTTGCATAAAATCTATTTTGACTAGTCAAAATTTACATTAAAGATGGCTGTAATTGTATTTTGACTAGTAGGAATAATTTACTGGAATTGCAAACAGATTGAGGACATCTGCAGTTCTGTTTTGCATATATCCAAAATATGAATTCAGATATCTATAATTAGATTCTGACTAGTCAAAACAGACAAACATGTATTAAAGAATTTAGATTCATCAAATCTTTTTGGATAACCAATATCAGGCTAAATATCTATTATTAGCAATATCATGGGACTGAATAAAATGAGTGGTTCACACAGCTTGTTTCCAATATTTCTACACTTTGAGCATCTTCATTATGTTGCTTAATGTAATGGTTGTTGTTTTTGTTTGTTTGCTTAAGAACAATTTGATCAAACATATGTTGAGTGGGAATCTAGTTGATTAAAAGATTTGTTCTTTCTACTTTCTCAACACAGCTGGTAGAAGTCCATGGAATGAACATTTTGAAGAGTGAGTTGAACAGGTATAAAAAGATCCTCTTTCCCCATCTTGACACCCCTCAGTCTTCTGAGAGTGAACATCAGCATAAAGACCATTTGACTACTGAAGAGAAACAAGACAACGGTGCCAGTGAGGGAGTTCTGAAGGTTACTCTTCATGTTTTAAAGGAAATGGGCCAAAAAGATCTTGCTAACAAACTGGAGAAACGTAAGTACCAAAAATAGGACCAAGGACAGAAGTTAAAATGTTGGGTTTAGGAATATATTTTAAAAAATCTCTGATATACTATATTTATTAAATTAATGTATAGTTGAAACCAGAAGTTTACACACACTGTAGAAAAAGATAAATAACATTTTTTTTCCCTCACTGTCTGACATTAAATCAGACTAAACTTTTCCTGTTTTAGATCAGTTAGACTTAATAAATAAACCCAAATAATTCCACTTGCTAAATGCCAAAGAATTTATTATAACTTTCTTCAAAGTCAGAAGTTTACACACATTTCCTTAGTATTTGGTAGCATTACCTTTAAACTGTGTGACTTTGGGTCAGACTGTTTGGGTTTTCTTCCACAAGCTTCTCACAATAATTAGCTAGAACTTTGGCCCATTCCTCCTGACAGAACTGGTGGAGCTGACTCAGGTTTGTAGCTGCCAGGCTCACACAGCTTTTCAGCTCTGCCCACAAATGTTCTGTAGGATTGAGATCAGGGTTTTGTGATGACCACTCTTTAAGCCACTTTGTAACTTGGCTGTATGCTTGTGTCATTGCCCATTTTGGGAGACCCGTTTGCACCCAAGCTTGAGGTGAAGTGCACCAGTAAACCTGAGAACACAATCCTAAATGTGAACTACAGGGGTGGCAACATCATATTGAGGGGGTGTTTTGCTGCACAGGACATATCTCCAAAAATTAAGATCTTTGTCCCTGTGTGCATTTGCAAACTGTAATTGGTTTTTTTGTTTTTTACGTTGCTTTTGGAGTAATGGCTTCTTCCTCGCCGAGTGGCCTTTCAGCCCATGTCAGTAAAGAAGTCGTTTCACTGTGGATAATTACTTTCTTACCAGCTTCAGCTGCATCTTCACAAGGTCTTTTGCTACTGTTAACACTTTGCAACAAAGCAGATGCAGATGAACATGGCACCTTCAGGCATCTGGAAATTATATCATATAGAAATAATTCCAGTAATTCAAACTCACCTAAAAGTTTGATTTGATTTAATGTTGGGGGGGGGG
>OMLM01020151.1:38087-54792 GCA_900302695.1 Helostoma temminkii | reverse complement strand
ATGGAAAACTGCTGAAAAACGATTAAATCCTTCCTCTTCTGTTTTGTTGTTGATCAGTGCTCTGCTGCATATTTGGCTGAAAAGAGAAAACAGTATAGAGATTAGTATTTGTTTTATTTTGGATTAAAGGCATTAATGCAAATCAAATGTGCACTTCATCCAGAAGAATATGTGTGCAGTAAATTTACATTTTTATAAAATGTTTTAAAGTTTTGTGTACATAGGAAGATCTGATACAGTGCTTATCAAAAGTATTCACCTTTCTTTTTTTTCTTTTTTTTAAATTTAAACAGCAGTTGCATGTATATGAGAAGTAGTGTAAAGTACTGAGTACCAGTAACGTAGAAAAGCACTAAGTGTGGGCCATATCATGAAGTCAAAACTTCAGCAGAAGTTAAGGGATGCATAAAGATAAAGCTGTCAATAATAAATGGAAGGAAGACTGAATGTGTAAATCTGCTTTTTGCATTTTTATACATTTGTTTTTTGTATATGTTTAAACAACATTCACTGTTCGTGACTTTTAAAGTAAATTTTGCTGCACTAGTGATTTTTTACGTAAGTTACAAGGTCATTTTAAGCTTACTAGATTTTTTTTTTTATATACTGTATCAGATTTGCCTAAAATATAAAAAAACTTTCTAAAAACTCAATTGTTTGATGTGAACTACTCTGCAGCAAAAAAGATGTGCAGGATCTGCACAAACCATTGTGCTCTTATAGTACAACTGTCCCGGCAGAGCTTCAGCTTTAGGTATTCTTTCATAATTTGCATAGAAAACACAACTTACACGAAAGCTTCATTTGCACACAGATGCTCACCACATTACACCAAAGCAATGCTTTTGAAACTAGAGCCACACTGACCACAACAACAGCTTAGAAGATTCCTGAAGCTCCTTCCTGAAGACTATAATGTAACCTAAACCATAGAAGCCAAGACTGTGCACAGTTGTTTTTTTTTAGGTAAAGTACTATTACACCAGGCTATCAACCATTCAGGAAAGTGATATTTTTGTTTTTAAAGACTAATCTCTTTCCTTTACCGAAATTTAATATTTAATAGAAATGCACAAACTTTAACAATATGTACTAGATTCTTAAAAGAAAATAAGTTTTAAATCCCTCTGTCATCAATCTGTGCACAATCCTGACCAAAACCAAACGGAATATACCAAACGTAACACCATGAGTCTCCACCACCTAAAAGGGAAATGGCAGGAATACCTGGACCAGATATGCTCATCGCCTCTGCAGCCACTCAGTCCCTGCACATCAGGAACAACAGGTCACATGTTGCCTGTCTAAGGTAGCACCCTGAGATCATGCTCGGCTTAAATTCCAGCAATGTACTACAGTTGTATATGAATAATTGTACTTGACTGCTTACTGTACTACTATAACACTACTACTTGTACATACATGTGATAGTTGTTTGTACAAATAATCGTAACTGTTTACAGTTGAGTTTCCTAAAACTGGCATCTTGACTGGTCTTTATTTCTTAGAGGATTAGAGCTGACTTCAGAGAACGTTTCTGGTTATTTAACCTCAGTGCTCAGTATAACCAATGCAGGCTGTGTTTCATAGCTATCATGGCTGATGCTGAGGTTAAAGCCAACGGGATGTCTAAGGTTCATGAAGATTTGATCACTAACCTGCAACTAGTTTGCTCTTGCGTGAGGCCTCTGAGGCCAGTGCGTGGGACACGTTCCTTATTCTCTCCTGCTGCTGTAGAGCTGAGTCCAGCTCACTGAAGTCCAGTGGTGCAGAAGGCTGTATGTTCTGGACACTGTCAGAAGGACACAAACACAGGAATAGAAATCTGAGCTCTTGAATGGGACACTTCAGTTTTAAATGTGTTAGAGCAACCAGAACATACACACAAACAAATACAGTGGTTGTTTGATCTTTGCAACATGATTATATCTCACGTGGTACATCAAAAACTGTATAATCTATAATCTTGTGCTACCTGGATTTGGCCAGGAGGTTCTTGATGCGCTCGGCCCGGCGGGAGCGCTGCTCTAGCTCCTCTAGACTTAAAGGCTCCTCGGGGTCAGACTCTACGTAGCGCTCTGGGATAGGAACTTTTTTTGGTGTGGACAGCTGCATAAGGACGGAAAGTAAGTCAGCCATATATACTTAAATGACTCAGATCATCAAACTAACTTTAGTATTGTACAATAAATCAGGAATGAACTGTGATTAACCATGTATTGTCATACAGCCAGAAAAAGTTGAAATGAAACATGGGCTATGGAGGATAGAGAATATGATGGCAGCATTGAGTGCCAGCAAAACCAACTACAAGATCACACAGTCCTGTGAAAAAGTAAAGCCCCCCTTTTGTTATTCAGATCATCAACTAATTTAATGATAAGTGAAAAAAGCTGTGTAATTAAACATGCCAGCAAGTCCACCTTTGAATGGCTCAAAGAAAAAACAAAATGGCCTGGTAAAAGTCCAGACTTAGATTTTGTGGCACCTTAAACGGGCTGTTGATGTTTGAAAATCCTCCACTGTGGCTGAACTGAAACAATCCTGCAAGGAAGTGTGGGACAAAATTCCTCCACAGTGATGTAAAAGACTCATTGCCAGTTATCACAACGGCTTGACTGCAGAAGTTGGCACAAGCAGTCATTAGGTTCATGGGGCCTCTTTAACACATAGAGCCACACAGCCATACAAATCATCTTTTCATTTTGGAAATACGTGTAAAAGATAAAAGTTCTGTACAAATCAAACTCTATACAGAACTCACTCGGTCAGCCGGTTCCATGTAAGGAAAAAAAACCCCATCTCAGGTTAAGTACAGATTTCACCCCTTGGTTCTAAACAGTGAAATGAGTCAGACATATGTACCTCTCTGCTGATATCCAGGTCATAGTCAAAAGGTTCAACGTCCACCTCTTGTATGTGTGTGGCCACCGCCGTCACCCACTCATCTGATTGGATTCGTCCCCTCTCTTTTCCTTGGTTCCACCCTTCGTCGCTCTGACCTTCTGCACCCAGTCGCTCCTCTTTCCAGTCAAACACCTACATAAGGCAGGAAATATGATTATACACTATCAAGATGTGAAAAAACTGATTTGTAGATATCTTTGATATCCCCCTGTGAGAAAAGTTAGATCTAAATGAATCACCACACCTCAGTGGGCATGACTTGGCATGTTTGATGTGAATAGAAAATGGATTCTGGAGTTATCGCCATAGATTCCATGCTTCTTATATTTTACGTTCAGTGCCACAAAGTTATTGCCTCCAACATTACTTTATAATTACAGTATATAAAGATACAAAAAGCAAAAACTTCTATATTTTTGCACTTTGGTTGTTTTAGATCTGAAACTATTAGTCGATTAATCAGTTATTCAATTAATAACAAATTGATCTGCAACAGCTGGCTTTTCTGGGCTTCTTTCACAGTAAACTCAATTTTAAAATAACCTACATGTTAGTTTAGAAAGAATAATCACCTGCAGCTCTAGTGGTTTTAAAGATGAGTGAAGGTTTATATAAATTTCTATCAATTACATCATGTTTACACTCAATAAAGTGACAGAAAAGACAAACCCACATATGGCACCATTTTAAAATGAAAGCGCTCATCTCCACATATATGTAGTTTACGTGATTAACATAAAGAATGAATTGCTTATAAATGTGCTTGGGCTCTGGTTAAAAGCCACTGCAGTTAGTTGTGCCTCAGGTAGAGGGAGACAAATATGAATGAACATTTCTGTGCCTGTCAGGAATAATTAACAGCAAGAAGTTTATCTGAGTGAATGATATTTAGTGTCATTAGTGTGTTTCCACATCCTTCCTTCTGCTGTCCACCACATTTGCATCTATAAAAATACCCGTACTCTCTGTATGTGTGTGTGTTGAGGGGTACTTGTGAGAAATCATCCAAGGAGAATCAAAGCAATGCATGCATCCTTCCCACTCCAGCAGTCTGCAGCACGGTCTGATTTGTTGGTGCGTTCACATGCTCTGACAAACACTGCATCCCATGCCCTGTTGTGCTCAGGAGACTCGGTCACGCACAAAGGGACAGAGAGAAACAGACAAAACCATGCAGAGAAAGATTCATCAAACCACTGGCAGGTTAGGAAGAAAACAGCCCAGAGGAGGTTCAGAAGCAAGAAACTCTTTATTGTCGAGTGCAAATCTCTACAGGATAGAAAAGAAAAAGGGAGACGAGTTGTGCACTTCTCAATTACACAGAATTAGAGGGTGTTTAGCGGTTCACTTTTTTAAGTCTCTAGTACAGTATTACTACTCTTCAACTGAGAAACCTCCAGTAACTATTTGAGCTGATATAGCGTCGACGCGAAAAGACAGAAGCGATGTGTCAGAAAAGCTTTGTAGATTAATGCGTTAGAAAAACAAGGAGCAGACAGCAGCACCATAGAGAACTGTATGATACTGTATGATACTGCATGATACACACATTTAGATTTTTTAAGCACCTCATCAACCTGTTGAACACTGTAACAGATTAATTGTTAAACAGTTAAATACTTGCAGGTACTTGCTTTAATCTGTCGTTGTAATATTAATATTTGGGTTTTGGACAACAGAGGCAACTAGAAGCCATCATCCTGGGCTTTAGGAAACCTTAGGAAACAAAGTATCGACACTTTTGATAAAAGAATTGCTCTTCTAAATTCGTCTTACATAAATCGGTTAACTATTGCCACTGCCCCTTTCTTTTCTTTCACACAGATTCCCTATGAACTTGTCCACTCCTTGTTCATATCATGTTTTATTTATGTATTTTTTTATTGCATTTCAACCCAGTTGCATGATTCTGTTCTACACATTTACGATGCACAAAACGGCACAGCGTAGGCCTCTTAAAAGTACTCAGATCTGAGTACGGCTTCTTTTCCTGTTCAACAAAAAGCTGTAATAATGAAAATTGTTATTAATTTAAAAATAAAACGGCATAAACAGACTTTTATGCTGGTGGAGCTGAAAAAATAAAATATGCTCTGGGGTTATATGCACTAACAGAGGTGAAAGTAGTAGCAGAAGATCGCAGACCATGTATTGCTCACTGTTACTGGGAAACTCGATTTCAAGGATCTAAAGCAATCTGTTGTATTAGTCTGTAATCATAATACTCAGCTATTATGTATAGTTATCTGAGTGGAAGACATTTTGAATGTTACTCTGTCATCCTGGCATTTTTCCTCATTTAACCCGGGTGGCACAGCCAGCCATAAGCTTGCTGTGGTTCAACTGAAAGTACTAATTTTAGGGGTTAAAACCAACAGCGTCCCTGCGTCCTCCCGACTTCTACAACTGTAACTCTGCTATTGCACAGAAAAGCTAATTTAAAGCTAACTCTTGCATTGTTTCTATGATTCTGTAGCTGAGATGTAAGCTTTAAACAACCCATGATCAACCGAAATGTTGATTAAGAAGGTAAATTTGGGACAAAGGCAAAAGGATCATCAGCAAAACAAGGCACTTGGATTTCATTTGAAGAAAAGAAAGCAGGGAGGTGTGATCATGATTTGTGCTGCTAGCGTTGCCTCTTTTCTCACTTCATCAACCTGAAAACGTAGTTTTTCATTTTCCCACATTTATCTCCTTCCTCTATATGCTCTATATACCAAATCTCTACAAAATATAGCTGTACAACTGTATAATGAAAATATCCATCAGTAAATAAATAAAAGTGTACAAGTACACAGTATGTAGATGTACATAAATGGGCTCTTCTCTTGATTTTCTGGTAATAAAAACAGAGAAAGGGAAGCAGAGCAGTGCCTCCCAATCCTCCTTTTCTTAGTGGATTTACATTCAGTATTGTGTCAGTGAGGTTCCACCAGAGGGCAGTGGTAACAAGGTTCAATTTAATCCTTGAGCCTAAAAAAATTAACAGGGAGCGACTCTGTCCCAGTCCTATTCTAGCCAGGGGCTCTCCACAATCCGTCTTGCGTTGTTCCTAAAGCGTTAACCGTGCTAGCTAGCCAGTCCTGCCCGTTAGCTGGTTAGTGTTTGCAGCTAACATCAACGACCACTAGTTACACAAGGCAAAGAGTGCTAGTGTGTGTTAGCATTCCTGCTGGGTTATTATGTGGCTGGGGGCTGGAGGGTGGCATAGCAGCAGTGGTGGTGTAGGTGATGCTCCCTGTGTCGGCTGCTGCTGCGCGGGAGCAGGGGGTAACGTACAGAGGCTGGAGCATCAGAGGTGCTGGAGGGCAGCCTGGAGGAGGACGAGGAGCGCTGGGTGGTGACCGTGGAGGTGGACAGGCGTTCTCCCTGGCTGAGGTTCCTCTTACGTTCGCGCACCAGCGCCTTCTGGTGACGCTTCATCCGCTCCAGTTGCTCCTCCGCAGTCATTCGGCCTCGAGGCAGACTGCTCGGTAGCTGTAGGGTTTCTGTTGGAGAGGAAAGACGCTCAAAGGCACTCTTGGGTCTCTCCTGGTGAGACAGGGCGAGAGGAAAGATGCAGGGGAAAAAAGTTCACATTATATGACAGAAGTAGAAAATAGCAATGATGCAAGATTTACACACCACACAGTAACAGCAACAGCTTGGCTTGTTTTCCTCTGTCACACAGAAAGTCTACAACCTGACTATCATATACCTTAGAATATACAAGGCCCATATACTAAACATGCCATTTCCATCAAAATTACGGTTATGCTAACTCTGAGTTTGTCCATCTGATCACAGGTATCTGTGCCTCCACCCCTGTATTGACTGACCCTGGTTGCAGAGCTCCCAGCGCCTCTCCTTAGGGTAACGTAGGATGAGATGGAGTCAGACTGGTTTAATCGAGATGAGGAGCCCGACAGACCTAGTGGATAACAGCAGAAAAAGAAGCAGCACAGTTTAATTTGCAAAAGTGGGAAAAAATGAGACACAACATGCAAAAATAAAATGTTGTAACAGAATAAAATACAAACTTCAGGTGTAACAGTAAACAAGTATTGCAGCAGTGCTTACAGTGTATCACCACTAGAAATATAAACTTTATTGATTAACATGTTTACAAAATGTGATCATTTTATAAAATTCTGTTCTCTGTTCTCTGCAAGTTACAAATGTCTACATCCCATCCTTTACAACATCACACTGTAGCAAACCTGTGTTCCTGACACTGTGTGCAGTGTATTCACACTGTTCAGCTACCTTTGCTTGGGAAGTACTGGTAGTCAGCGTCAGACCCAGTGTTGTGGTGGCTCATCCCTGGCAGCTCTGGTTCACTCAGATAAGATCGCAAGTCAGTCTGAGATAAGAAAAGATTAAACAAGAAGATGGACTGGGTCCTTTAACTGTGTCTGTATATGATATATGAGTTATAAATGATTTCATTTTAAGTGAATCTCAACTTTAACTAAATACCAACTTCAAAAGGTACATGAGTATTAATTAATGAATCTAGCCAAACTGCATGTAGATTTGTTTTAATGATATTGTAAATGACACCATACCTTACAGTCTCCATTGACAACATACTGCCCACTCTCTCTGTCCCTCTTCCGCTCATCTGACTGTCGCTTCAGTCCACGCACAGATGTGTGGCGAATGACCGAGGCCTCTTTAGGGAGAGGTGGTACCACAGGGGGCGTCTCCTCATAGTCGTAGAGGCGGGGCAGCGGTGGCCTAGGTGGGGCGCTGTCCTCTGCCTGGACAGTGACCAGACCAATGAAGAATTTAGAAGTGCACTGACTACCACTGTATTGCTAATGCCTGATTTATAATCTAATTCAATTGTAAGTGAACTTGGCCTCATTGTGCTGCAGATGTTAACACCGACACTCACCCACTTTGGCACAGTGCTGTGAGGCAAAGTGTGGGAGAGGATGGTGGGGATGGAGCTTCGAGGAGGAGGCTGAACCTCTGCGTCATAAGAAGGCACTGCTGGGTCTGACACCGAAGGCACTAATTTTCTTTCTATACGATGGTGAAACAAAGAAACCAAGGTTTACAGAAATACAATGCTGTGAAAGAACTGTGTTTGTGTATTTATTTCTTCTTATTATTATTGTTTTTGCATATTTGTCACACTTTATTGATTCAGATGACTTGATGATTCAGATCATCAAACTAATTTTAGTATTACACAAAGATACTAAATACAAAATGCAGTTATTAAGTAATGATTTCGTTTATTAAGGGGAAAAAGGTGTCAAACCTGCCTGGTCCTCTGTAATGAAATCGTCTCTGTGTAAACTCTCTTTCTTATTGTTGAATCATGAACGCTGAACTTCACTGAGGCAGTGAGGCCTGCAGTTCTTTAGATGTTGTTCTGTGTTCTTTTCTGACCTCCTAGAAGAGTCATCGTTGTGCTCTTGTAGTAATTTTGATAGACTGGCCACTCCTGGGAGGGTTCACCACTGTTAATAGCTCTCACTGTAATTCACTGGAGTCCCAAACCTTAGAAATGGCTTTTCCAGACTGATACATGTCAATTACTTTGTTTTTGAGATCATTTAGCTGCTTCACTTTTTCAGACAGACAGCAAGTGATTTTTAGATTTTTCTCGCAGTAAGCAGGCCTGGGTGTGGCAAGTGAAACTGAACACAGCTTTCCAAAAAATGCAGTTAATCACAGTTCATTAATGATTTAGCAAGATGGGTAATTAGTTTTTTACATTGGGCCAGGCAGGATGGAACAGCTTTTTTCCCTTAATAAATGAAATCATCATTTAACAAATGATGTATTTACTCAGATTATCTTTGTGAAATATTAAAATTAAGCTTAAATGATTAAGTGAGGCAAATATGCATTAAAAAAAAGGTAAAGGGGCAAATACTTTTTCAGAGCACTGTATGTCGACCTTTTCTATATTGTATGCAATGTAAACAGTTTTTCTAAAAAAAAATGTGAATGTTCTTCAGAAGTGACAGAAATAATTGGTGGCTACAGTATGGTCTTCTCACCTGGGTTCTGGACAGAGTCAATGGTGATCTTGTAGTTGGCTTTGCTGGCACTCAGTCCTGCCGTCACATCCTCTATCCTCCATAGCTCACGTTTCATTTCAGCTTTTTCTTGCTGTTTAACAACACAATGACACAGACGCACATTCATATACAACTGCATTTACTAAGCACACCTGTAAATTCTCATTGAATTTCTAACTGCTAGCTGTAAACTAAAGATCCAAGGCCTTTGCTTTGAAGGTAAACCTGCTCTGTGCTATAGTATCACAACTTACCTGAGTGGTGGAGCTCTGGTTCATGTGTGCCTGCAGCGCTGCCCTCAGCTGCTCCACTGATTTCTCCAGCATGCTGTACTCTTCCCATGCATGAGCCATCTCCTGCAGAAAACAAGCAGACACGCAAACTTTCAGGTCACATGTGGATTATTACAAGATGCATGTACACAAACTGTTGCACAACCCAAATTCCATGTATCAGTGCAGATATATACAGCACCTGTGCAGAACCTGTAAAAACTGACCTGTAGGTGTACACATGCATCTTCACAACTACACCACATAGTTACAACTTGTTTAACAATAAGCTCATATTAGGTAAACATTTCTTCAATGGTTGCCATGTGAATATCACTGGCATAGGAACCAGTGCTCCAACCCACTATACTATACAATACTAACTATTCATGTAATAGTTGCAAACTAAAATGATAGAGCTGTTTAACGGAGACATACAGTGGAGAGCCGTGATATCTGGGCCCTGATGGTGACCAGATCCTCCTGCAGTAGCCTCTGCTGGTAAGCGATCTTCTGGGCGTGGGCTGGCTGCTCCTGGTACTGCTCCATCTGCTGGTGAGAGACATCCAGTACGCTCTCCAGCTTGTCCTGATGGGTGAGGGGGAAGGAGCGTGAGGCCAACCAAAGCAACTCAGATGTGCTTCACTTATAAAAGGTTGATTTAAATTGATTTACATGTAACACTTCCTTCAGAGGGCAACAAGTTTCTATGCTGAAATACCCAGCACTATGATGATATCATTTGACCTGATCACTTTCATTCCAGACCTGACAGAAGACTGTAATTAACGTTTTGGTGCATTCAGTTTGGCCTCAACAAATGATGTGAACTTTGCTGGTAGTATAGCCCTATAGTACCCCTTCCAGAGGAGACACTCAGAGACAGTCAGTATACTGCCTCTCCATCACTGGAATGAAAAGATATCAGGCTAAATATCTGTGGAGATTCTTCCAGGTTATGGTTGTGCCAAAGTTCCTGTTCAGTAACAACAAGACCACGTTCAATCTGATCAACTCATAGCATGAAGCTTAGTCCTTGAATTTGGCACCATCACCTAGATATAGTCTACTTTTCCATCATTTTTGCCTGTTGACCATTAGATATATAGACACTAGAGCGAGCACCTTGTCCTCCTTCAGAGAGCTGATCCGTTCCTCCAGATCCTTCAGGATCTTGTCCTGCTCACATAACCGACTCAACTTCACCTGCAGGGGGAGACAGAGAGCTGAGTAGATCTGGAGAGAGGGAGGTGGCATTGTAGAAACTCCACAGTGTCACAGATGAACCACTTCTCTAATGCTCACAAAATTGTGTGTCTATCTGTTGACTCGTGATAATTAAGTGGCCCATTTACTTAATTACCACTTCCCTTTGTCTCTGCAGCTGTAGATGTATGAGTGTATTTCTTAATCTGTTTGTGTTTGTGTCAGTTTAGTTTGTTAATATGTGTTTATGTTAATCTTTACATATGTCTTTTTTTAAGTGCAGACATGCAGGTTAGTAACACCAACGCTGCTCCGCTGCTCTCATTCTGGTTTAATTACTACAAGTAAGCCCATTAAACAAAGTGTGTGTGACCCATCTGACACTTTTAATTACAGTGTCAGGGATGCCCTAAGCTCTCTTAATTAATCCGTGATTAAACTCAGCAAACGTTAAGGCAAAGGTTGGATCAGTCTATCGTCCTGCGGTAAAGCAACACAACCTTCATGTAATAACACTGTGACTGAACAGTCGGGGTGAACAAGTGCTAATTCATATACATTTTGTTATTTCTAGTTTTCATATTAAATAAATTATTAATCCCGTTTCTGTCTCTGCGGTGATGTTGTTGTTGGATCTAATCAAATATTCATTGCAGACAACGCGCTCATAAATTGTTTAAACAGTTGCATATGAAGCTTAGACTGAGAAACACTTTAATACAAGGCTGTTTAAAAGAGTCATGGCATTTACCTGCTAACATTCCCTTAAAGCCCAGTAGAAAATGTTACCATGTCCTCACATAATGTTGAACCATGGTAGTCAACACTGCTCCGTAAAAACAAACCAAATTTAATGTTCTTTTGTCTACAGTGGAACAAGGCAGGTAAGTGTGAAACTTTAATTTCTATAACTATGTTTATATGATCATATAAAAATAGTTATAGTAATTAAAGCAAATATGTGTGAATATGTACATACCTACTACTTTTGAAAAATATCTTCCCTCCTTTGAAATAAAAAACCTAAGAATCTTAACTTAACAAATTTATTAGAATTTTGTTCATGTGTTCTTTATACATCCAGCTAATCTAACCTGCTGACAGATGGGGGAAGAGTGGACTTTACTTCACAACGCTGTAAGAGGACATTAAGCTTGTACTTACATCCACGTCACTTTCTGCAACCTTGACAGGTTTCCCTGACTCTTTCAGCGTCTGACTTCCAGCTACCTGGAAATTGCAATATAAACATTCACACTTATTAATTATAGTAAAGGACGATATATGATTCGATGGTACGAGGATGCTGGGAAAGAAGGAAATGCAGAACACAGGGAACAGCTACAAACTGCTAGAAGGCTGCGACAGACTATTCTGTGACACATTCTCTTCGCCTCATGTGCATGACAACATGAGTGAGTTTCGGCATACAAAATCAGCTTTTGCCATGAAGAACACAATAGCTACTGGACACTTTGAAGCCCTGCACGAAATGAACTATCCACAAAGCAGGTATACACAATGTCCCCTGTTTCAGAGGCACACATTGGACTGCGGTTCAGATGCTCCCTAGCAGATTTACTGGAGTTATTGACAGGGTTCTACAAGCTGAAACATACATTTAATAGATCGAAACGCATTAAAACAGAGCACGTGTGTAAATTTAACAATGAGAATATCAACAAATATCTTAGAGCAACTTTTTCTAGTGCTTGGACATTATTAGTTTAGCTGTATGTGTGCTCTTTTTTGGAAACAAACACAGTAGAGCCCTGTGCTACTGTCAAAGAGGTGCAGCGTTTCAGAGACGATGGTAGAAGCAGCTGGCTTTTCAACCACCGGGCCACAGCCACAGCCACAACACATGCACTGCCGAGCCATCCCATGCCCACTTTTAGACAGCATCTTCAACATCCTTACAAGGGGTGGGGGGTGTAGAGGTCAAAGGTCACATGGAGATGTTTGATGCCAAGCCAAGAATGCTTTAAGCAATGGGATGGTCTTTCTAGAACACAAACGCTCTACGTTTGCGAACACACACATTCAGATACAGACACACTTGAGTCCCTACTACAGACACTGTAGAAACATGCACAAGCATAAATGTGCACACACGGCTATGCACTTTTACTACATACAACATCATATTTGTTTGTATAATAGTGTACATGTACTAGGTACAGACGCACGCACACATACTGTACATACACATAGAGCTTACGTTCATTATAGGCCTGAGTGGCCCAGCAGTGCAGTGCAGTAGTAAACTGTGAACTGCGAGGATCAGGGGCTCTAGAGCTCTGATCTGGGAGTTTAAAAAAAATCACAGAGACACAGAGCCGCAGTCACAAAATGGCGGCTGTTTTTTCTTGAGAAGCTTCTAAAACCACTTATGAGTTTTAAAAAAAACAATCACTGAAGGAACTTGGGGATATTTTGTCCAACACAGATATTTTGATTTGTAGCTGTGAATGTCTTGGGTCAACACTTCAACATAGACAAGAGTATTTTTTAGAAATGATTGTCAGTAAGAAACACTAAGAGTGTTAGTTTGATGTAGAAAAAAATTACAGCAGAAGTAAACACTTGAATAAAAAACATTAATTAACTTCCATTTCCATATCTGACCTTTAGATCCAGATACTCCAGGTCCTTCTTCAGCTGCATATAGGTGTCATCAGCCTGGAGGGTGACAGCAAGAATTACTAAGTTATGTCAGCAGGAAGTGAGTACATCACTATCTGAATCATCTGAATCTATACTAACAGTCCATCTAGTAGGACTGAATGAGATTTGTTTACTGTCTATGACTTTAACTAAGTGTCTGTGTTAACATGCATCACACCCACATATACAGTAAAAACTCATCTCTTGTCTTCTGAGATGCTTATAGCCACTTCTACTGATACAAACATGAAAACCAGCACAAACCAGATCCATTAGAAGCAGCAGATCCCTGAATTCAGCTTTGAATTCAGCTCACATCACTCAATGACAAACAGACTTGCAGCAGAACACAGGAGACTCATGAATCTGAAGATTAGACTGACCAAAACATCCACAGCCAGCCGGTTAGCCAAAGCATGAGATGGCTTTGTGGATGCTGAAACGTTAGCAGCACATGCTGTAGACAGACTCAGTAAAGCACAATATGGAAACTGACCAGCCAAGAACAGTACATGGAAAAGTGGCGAATGGTTCTATGACGACAGCCAGGCCAGCGCTCACATATTCACCATGCCCGATATCACATCACTAAAGCACGGGAGCTTTCAGGTAGAGGTTGCCATTAATATACTCAGACTGGACTGTTGGTGCTGCTGTTGTTTTGTCTTTTGCACAGGATCAACATGGAGTTACAGGTCTGATCTCTGTGTCTAGATGTGAATGTGGAAAATTCTGTGTCTTTCATTTATCTTTGCGATGACATTGTCTATGATTATGTCGAGTAAATTTAATCCAATCAAAGTGTTGTGAAGAGCAGACAGACAACCTGACCAGCAATTCATCTGAACAGTCATGAATGTCGAAATACATTTAGTGAGAAAGTGTTAATCATTTCTTTAGAACAATATGTTTAATGATAACCTCTACCAGCCCCTGGTCAGAGGAGGGTCAGGCAGGCATCCCACACGGGCCCCCACCTGGGTGTTGCAAGAGCCTATGGGAGCTGAGAGACCCACATGTCCAAGATGAGACACAGGAGAGGGGCCGGAGCTACAGGTGGTAGCAGTGAGGAGGTGGTTGTAGTTGGGACTGCCGAGCCGCTGGAGCTGGGCTAACGTGTGCTGGCGTGCGGTGGCCATCTTGGCCTGATGCCGGCGCAGCTGAATGAGGAGCAGAGTGAGCTCCTCGGGCTGTCAGGCACCACATGACATTAAATCTGGCAAATGTTCTGATCAAACCAAACTCCAGCAAAACTGCTTTTCCGTCACGGTGCTAGTAGACAATTTGTTATACAGCCGACTGATTGCTGATTTGAACAAGCAGAAGTGCAGCTAAATTAAACAGGATTATTGGTTTAGAAACACGCAGCCAGCACATAGCAATGTACTCTACACGACAAGCCTGTAGGGAGCATTTCTCCCGTATGTTCAGCTACGTCAAAACAGCCAGTGTGGTTTTTTTATTCACACAGCTGGTGACTGATTTTTTTATGAGACTAAAAGTTGCTGAAAATGGAAAATCATTTTAAATATTAAGGTTTCTGCTACAAATTACAATTAGTAACACAAACATAAAAAGTAATATAAGTAAATGGATATCTAATGTAATGTTTTGTAATAAACATACCGTCTTGCCATGAAGGCTGGGTGCACTGACTGTGTGTGTCATGTAGCCAGATGGAGGCATTGAGCGTCTCTCGATAGTTGCAGCCTGATAACACAACAACAGTACACAACAACACACTTACAACACATTTCACATGCATAATTTGAAATGCATAAACCGGAATTAAACATCATAATCATTACGTGATGCATGGCGCAGTTTATAGATGGTTTTACACATATATTAATGAATATGTTATCACAATACAACAAGTTCACCCAAGATAACTAGTCTTGTTTTACAAGTTCATAGTAAAACACTGCATTGTTTAGCATCTCTGGGCAAATTAAGGTCACTAGTGGTTGTGGGAGATCAGTAGTACATTTGCATATGTGTGTCTTTTTTCAACATAGCATGTTTACACTACTGTTTTTTTGACTGATTGCTGATACAACTGAGGTAATTTAAGACCGGATGCCTTGAGGATATGTCTGCCATTGTACTGTACCCCAAGGCACCAATACAGTTATTCTGTTCAGTGGAGCACAGTTTCAGCATCACCTCCCCTAAACTGTCAGAATAACTGACATTGTTCTGGATGAGAAATTATTTTATTTGCTACATTGCACTTGCTGGTGGGAAATATATGTTAATAGTCCGATCTTTGGAAGAACAGAAAATATTATTATTTCACACAAAGCACGCAGTAGAAGGCACTGAGGACTGAAATCAACTCAATAATGCCCAGTCAACATTACTGAAAAATATACTGACAGCACTCTGAAAGTAGGAATAGGATTTTATATTAAATTAAATTAAATCCTAATTACAGGTAAATGCCTACATTTTAAATATGAAGCCATAACACTGATTTTATCTCCTTTCAACCAAAGTTCATCCCAATCTCATTTGTGAAATGACAAAATTAAAACTGCGATTACAGAGGCATGGCTGCATCATGGTATTCCCAACTCTAAGCTGTCCCACCGGTGGGGGAGGACACCGGACCTGATGTATGCTCATATAAATGAGGCCTACAGCTCCACTGCACTCCCCCCTCTGGGCAGGTCAGATCACAACCTGGTACATCTCCTCCCACAGTACACACCTTTGGTTCAGAGGCAGCCTGGACAGAGGGGGCCAATGCTGCCCTGCAGGGAAGCTTTGAAGCTACAGACTGGAAGACTCTCTGTGAGCCTCATGGTGAGGATATTGATGGACTGACAGACTGCATCACTGATTATATTCATTTCTGTGTGGACACCCGCGTGCCCACAAAAACTATCTGCTGCTTTCCCAACAACAAGCCCTGGGTCACCAAGGATATCAAAGCCATCCTGAATGACAAAAAGAAGGCGGCATTTAGGTCTGTGACAGGGAGGCAGTGAGGAGGGTCCAGAGACTGCTGTCTGTCAGGATCAGGGAGGAGAAGGAAGCTTATAGGGGGAAACTGGAACAAAGGCTTCAGAATAACAACATCAGGGAGGTCTGGAGGGGCATGAGGACCATAACTGGCTATGTCCAATAGCCAGGTAACTGAGGGGACTGTGGATCGGACCAACAAATTTAATACATATTTCAATAGATTCCAGGCTGAGCCTCAGAACCCCGTGCATTTTACTACAGACTACTCAGTCCCTCCACCACACAACTCAGCCACCACCCAGGTGATGTCCATCTCAGCAGATCAGGTGACAGGAGACCTGTGTGGGCCAGATTCCAGATGGAATCAGCCCAGGGGTGCTGAAAGCCTGTGTACTGTGAGTACCAGGGAGTGCTGGACAGTTTTATGGACTGGTGTGGACTCAACCTTCTAAAACTTAATATTGGTAAAGCAAAAGAGCTGGTGATTGACTTCAGAAAATCTGGGAGTCTTGTCACCCCTCTCTCTCTCTCTCTCTCTCTCTCTCTCTATACAGGGGGAGGAAGTGGAGGTCATATCAGAACACAAATACCTGGGAGTGTTTTTGGACAATAAACTGGACGGGACCAAGAACTCATCAGAACTGTACAAAAAGGCTCAGA
>OMLM01020151.1:26915-38067 GCA_900302695.1 Helostoma temminkii | reverse complement strand
TTAGACTTCTGGGGACGTCCCTTGACACACTGAACTCCTCCTCATTCCTCTGTCTACTCATACATCACCATTGTTTAATATTAACTTTGTGTCTTCTCTCCATCATAGTTGTGCTTTTCTCTCTCTCTCTCTCTCTCTCTCTCTCTCTCTCTCTATACAGGGGGAGGAAGTGGAGGTCATATCAGAACACAAATACCTGGAAGTGTTTTTGGACAATAAACTGAACGGGACCAAGAACTCATCAGAACTGTACAAAAAGGCTCAGAGCTGCATGTATTTTATGAGGATGTCTGCAGCACCATGCTGAGGATGTTCTATAAGTCTGTGGTGGCGAGTGTCATCTTCTATGCTGTGGTCTGGGAGAATGTGTGCAACACACCAGAGAACAGACTGGAATTACCTGGAATTTGTACTGGAAGGCCAGGTAACCTCTGCACTATTGCATGCAGCTCAGTCTGGTTTAGATGTGTTCAGGGCTGCAGTGCATGTCTGAGAAAAGCTTGCTGTACAAAGGAACCGTCATGTTTCAGCTAACAGCTAATGGTAGCTCGGAGACTGGCCATGGAGGTGTTTGATTCTAGTGACATTGTTGCAGAAACAGGACGGGATGGGCAAGGAGCAGGGTTATGTCTGTAGCTTTTGATTTGGCCTAAAGAGAGCCACCTGGAATTAATTATTGTCCTTTAAAATGTAGTCTTCATTGAGAAAGAAAAATACAAAGCTCCTTATTAATAATAGATTCTTTAGGGTGCCTTGATACTGTGGTCATGATTTTACAGACCATGAGTCAAACATAAACTTCTATGGTGATTATTGATACTGTATTTAACTATTAACTGTTAAAATAAAAATTTTGTTTCAGTTAATGACATTACAAATGTTATTGTTCTGCTTCTGTCAGACATTATTTTACCTTGAACAGCTGAGATTTACTCCTTCGTGGGGAAGCAGTAAAGGGGATGTCCACCACTGACCTGTCACCCACAGGCCTGACTGTCACCCGTTCGGCAGGTGTGTGAGGTCTCCGAGTGGGTGACAGAGTTCGGCTGGTGCCTGGTGGGGGCCCGGGTGGAGGGATGTCTGCAGGTGAAGGTGGTACAGACACACAGCGGGGCGGCCTTTCTGGCTTGGGCACAGAAGACGAAGCAGGCACAGTAGACGGGGGGCGGGGACCATACGGGTATTCTGGAGCTGGGGTATAGAGTGGTGCTGTGGGGCTGCCGTGCCGAAACTGGTGGCGCTGCTGCCACTCGTACAGCTGCCAGACAGTGTTGGACCCTGAACCACCTTGCTCTGGGGTGAGTCGGAAGTGGCTCAGGCGGTCCTGGGCATACTTGTACTCGCCAAGTCGGCCAGGTGGGGGGCTTTGGCGAGGTGTCTTTGGCAGAGTCTGGTAGAAATCCGTAGAGGTGAATTTGTGCTGGGTTGGCGGTGTGCGTCGAGGGAGGGTGTTCTCTCTAGATGGGGGACTGAAAACAGCAGTACACCATAGAAAGTTTTAGTTTGAACAAAACTACTAGATAGAAGAGAAAAATGTGAACCTATATTTACCTTGTTTAATGCTACAGACAACATCTTCAATAAAGAAAACAAAACCATCTTTATTTAAGCAACATTATTTTGCCCTGTAGGTAATATGGTAGTGACGTACCCTTTGATATCTGCCTTTTGCACTTTGACCCACTGCTCAACTTGCTCCAGAGTATTTCTCCTCTGCACCTGCTTGTTGGTGTTAGCAGGGGACTGAACTGGGACCCTCTGGTAGGTCCCTGCTGCGATCCCATTGGGCTCTAGGATGGGGCTGGGTGTGGAGACAAGGCCATTCCTCGTGCAAACACTGGAGGGAAGTGTGGAGGCAGCCCGTGACGGCGCTCGGGATGGCACCCTGGACACAGGTGCCGAGGCTGACACGCCGCCTGACTCTAGGAGAGCGGACGGTGCTGGGTTGGATGGGAGGGAAGTGTGTGTGTCCATTTCCAAGCCAGGGCTCCTTATGGGGTGATCCAACATTGCGGTGGCAGGAGAGTCCTTGTGGAAACTGTAGTGCTCCTCTGTGTCACGGTGTATTGGCTCCAAGAGAACTTCATGGATTATTGGTCTTGTAATCTCAGAGTCTGAAGCCTTGGTCTTCGTCTTGTGGTGGTTTATGTGGTTCGTCTGTGGAACAGCCTGCTGCTGCAACGTGCTCGACTTCTCGAACTTGTCAGACAGTCTGTAGAGAGTAGAGATTACATGAAAAGACTGGATGTTGGCCTTTTACGCCCCTTTGTAAGTTTTCACTAACTTTCTCTTCAACATTGTGAGTTTAATTCCTCAGAGAACTAAGTGATAATTTACTACAGCAGATATCCTGACAGCTCAAACTCAAAGGATTTCAGTGGCTTTTACCCGATGGGCTGCTATTCTGTTTCATTTGATCGCTGCCATGATATCCCACGGACACTGTGTTCCACCATTCCAAGAGTTTAAATCTTTGTGCTGTTGTGCTGAACTGAACTTGAACTAGATGACTGTCACATGAAAGAGAAGTTTTGCTTCATCCCCAACTTCAAGGACAGACACCAACAGGCTATTTTAAAGCAGGGCAGGTGACAACTAAAGACATGTAGCTGCAACTATTTTAAACAAATTAATAAATCCATGTGACAGGAGGCACTCAAGCTAGAGAAATAGTCAGGTTTCACACCAAAGTTTCCCATTAAATAGCAACTGAACTCCCTCAAGTGCTGGCATTGTGACTGGAATCTGAAGGTAATTCAGTCCAATGCTATACGGTTTATTTATATAGTGGTGGTTGGGCCATCTGCCTTGACCGGTTGGGGGAAAGTGGAGAGTGAACAGAACAATAGGCAACAAAAGAACCACAACAACATCAAGCAGCAGACAAAACATTGATTGGGCCAACAACTGCACATGTGAAAGTAGTAATACTACTGCTACAGTTCTTTTTATTCAAATAAGAAATTGCCAAACCGCTGCCACTTCTGCGGGAAGCTGTCTCAGCTAGGTTTCCCTCCTGTCATCCACTGAAATCTAATATAGTCTTCTGGGATTTCCCCTTCAAAAAATACAAAAAATGAAAGCAAAGCAGAGCGAACTGCGGGTGTCTGAGGCTGCCAGTGACTGATGCGCTGTATTTGATCTATGCCACCTCCCTTCGTCAACGCATGAATAATACATGGAGAAAGCCGCTGCTCTTTCAAAAACCACCATTTCACAACATCAGAATGTACACTTTGAAAGCAAGCAAGCACGTAAACAAATAACTAAATTCGTAGGCTGTAACATCAGGACTGAAAACATCTTAAACCATCTATAGTGACAATCAAATGGTAACATTTCAACTGTAACAACTGCATCTCTCACATTCAGTCATGTCACATGATCATTTCATCCATATGATGTTTAATATAAATACTGTGGAATATTTTCTATGGGGGAAAATGCTTTAATAGCACATCATTAATGATTATTAACAGGTAATCTCTGGGATGACAGTTAGTTCATGTTATCAAAGAATGGATACAGCTGATTGAATGTATTTATGTATATGTGTTTACTTGCTTTACTTAAAGAGCGTTTACCCATGAGTATGTTTCATGTGTCTGTATAGTCAGATAATATGTAAATGTGTAAATGTAAATGTGGATGAGACCTTTTTTTTTTTTTTTTTTGTCACTGCTGGGATCACAGTATCAGCAGCAAACACTAGGGGGAGCTCCTGGTGTAACGTACAGATTTAAGTATCAGCACAGAAAGAACATATTAACCTGAAAGTTACTGTTTTGCTGCAGTGACTAAACAAAGCCTGTTGGCAATTCTATAGAAATGAATGTTTGTTGGGTGCTTGTTCACTTGGTCATCGTCATGTACTGTGTGTGTCTCTACCTCGTGAATGTGTCCGTTTGGTTCTGCATCAGTGCTGCCTGGTTCATGGCCCTCAACCAGGTGTTCATGTCCTCCTGGGTGTCAGCGCTGAAGTAATACGTCCGCATCCCAGTGTGCTCCGCCTGCGATCCAATCACAGAGCTCTGCTTGTAAATATATGAGCGCATACCAGTGTGGCCAGCCTATAGGAAGAGGAAAGACGTAGGGTCAGTGCTGCAGGTCAGAGAGGCTGACAAGTCTGCTGTGAGTCAGTGAGTCAGCTTTGGTAAAAGAGACAGGGAGCGTTCATGCTGTCCGACAAGAGAAACAACATCAAGGGCCACATAAGCATCGACCGGTACAGAGAGCCAACGAAGGAAACCACACAATAGAAACACAGAGACAAAAATGCCAGCCAGCCTCAAATAAAGCCACAACTTTTGACCAATGAGAGGAAAGATACTCTAGTGTGATGGAGAGGAGAAAAAACCCAACCCTAAAGTCTCCACACAATCCTCCTTTTTCCTGCTATTACATCTTAGAGATCCACTAAGAACATATAAAAAGGCAGATAACAACATAAACTTCTAATGGACTACAATTTATCCTTGCTGTATTTTTAAGACAATCTTGTAAATTAAGGTACTAGTATAACTGACAATGGTGCTCCTAACAGGTAGTGTGACGCAGAAGCTTGTACCAAGTGTCTTCTGACAGATTAATGTCTTTTCAGGTGCACAGTAAAGAGGCGATTAGTTAACTGATGTAAGACACTGTTGCTGGTGTGTGACAGTCAATAGGACATCTGTGCCATTTCATTATCGGGAACAACTTCAAGACAGTGCATAGAATATAAATAAATCTATGTAGCTGCACATCATATCACTATTACTGTATGTTTTTAACAGACTTCTATAATGAAAGTGTTTTAAAACTTTTTCAAGTGCAACATATTCCTATTTTTGCTGAACTTAAGCTACTCAACAGTCTGTGGTTTGTAAATCTGACAGAGAACCTGGAGGTGCATCTGTGCAGAACTATGGCAGCAGACCTGTGTTAAGTACTTTTGACCTAAGTGGCTATATTCATCATGGTAGCGTGACGATTTCTCATGTAATGCTACCTGAGGGCTCTAAGGTCACACAACAACAGTGGTTTCTGGCCTTGGCCTTTATTCACTGAAATTTCCCCAGAGTACCTAAAATACCTTAAATCTTTTTATGAGCTGTAGCTGGTGCAATATCTATATAATCAGCAATCACACACTAAGAAACATTTTTAACTGAGAATTATTTCTTTTACACAGACTCAGCCTTTGGTGGATGTTCATTCATACCCACATCTGTTACGAATTAACCATCTAGTTTATATTTTGTATATACTGTAAATTTGTGGAGTTTTTAGAAAAAGCCCAAACTTGTCAGGAACTGACATTCATATTTTAAATTTGTCTCCAGTGAATTTATACATATATATTTTGCTTTAGAGGTGCACTAACCTGTATTTTAATGTTTATAATGAAGTGAATGACTGTCAGTAACTGGAGTGCAGTCACTCTTAATGACGAACCAAACACAATTTTCTTTTGCCTTAGTTGTTTAGATGGGTTTTAGTGTCTTTCAGCTCACTGTTTTGGTTTTCCAGTCAGCAAATACTAATCAACTTCATATCTGGCCAAAAAAAGAAAAGAAGACTGATGTTATTATATAATGCCTGTCATACACAGGCTCCAATCTGCCAAGATAGCTGGAGATCACAGCATTCACAGCTAAAGATTCAGGCATTTAACTGACTTAAGTGGTGACCACAACGAAGCTACTGTTGTATATGGAGCAATTAATAGACTCAGGTGGACAGAAACATGTCTCCAGATGAATGTTAATGTTTATGGTGCCCCTTCTCTTTCTAATGTACTGTATAACTGAACAACTAATCAACTGCCTACAGCAGTGATTTCCTCCCTAGAGTGCTACTCACTCACTCACTAAAATAGAATTATAGATTTATTCAAAAGGTTACTCTAGGTGGAAGGAGCAGTAATACTAGCAATAGTACAGTAACGGCAGGAATGGAGGACATCTTTTCCCAGCCAAAAAAACTGAAAGTTTCTAGCTGAGGAGTTGATATCTTGGCTTCTCCTCAAAATTTGATGAACTACCCAAGTCCAGAGCAGCTGTGAGAGTTTGTAGCAAAGACCTGTTTGATAGCTCATATCAGACCATCCTGCTACTGAACTACTTTTCAGTTTTACTGAAAATGTCTCAACATGACATCATGGATGATATAATTAGAAAATACAGCATCAAACAAAATAACTGGTTGAGAATTTCAAGGAACATTAGATAACTAACAGCTGCTTTTTAATTTATAGCATCTAACTGCGTTGTATACTTGATAAAGATGTCCTTGCTGTGAACGGGACTATTGAAGTGAGCTGCACTCCATTTAGCACAGTTCTATAAGTGTCCTATTTCTCACTTCCGTTCCTTCCTGTTTCAGTAGTTGGGCTTGGAAGACAAATGAGAGAACCCACTCAACAACACATGCATGCAAATGAAAACTAATTAAACACTAAATCTTCCCTACATTGATTCATCCCCTTAATAATCAATGCAGGATAATACTGTAAGTGAGTTTGGAGTGTTGTGGAGGGATCTGCCCAGGATCATTTCTTTAGGATTTCTTTATTTGGTTTACAATGTGAGAAAATGTGTATGATTTCTCAGCAGTCCAGTTTCTTGTCTGCACTGCGCTGACAATCAGAAACACATTTCACCCACTCGCTGAAGTTAATGAATAATACAAATGCAGACCGTCACCCCTGCTCCTCTATCACCGTTACTAAAGCTGAATGAAGCCAGACAAATACAGTAGACGTGTATAAACATTGCTCCAGCCCTCCCTGGCTCCCCAACAGATTGATAATTTGGCTCCTGTCTGAAAGCTCTGCTATATGGCTGCTAAAACAAGCTCACTTAAATTATCGTTTGCTTCCTCATCATGCCCAAATATACACTTGACCCTGATCTTGGTACATATTTTAAGATGTTAATGTCCTCTGCTGCTCTTTGTTGTTTAAAGAGTGAATTCCAGTGAGGTAACGGTAGTAGAACGTTAAGTTCAATGACTTTTAAATAACTGCAGTTTGATATGATCTACAAATGGATTCATGGTTTTTTCTCATTACGTTGGCGCTCTTTATTCCAACAGTGATTTTTCTGGCTGTCACTTTAAAATTTAGTAAATAAAGTAAATACAGTTAATAGCAATCATGTGGTACACCTTGATACACTCGAAGCTGACATCAGGCACAGTGAAGTACACATTTAGCTCAAAACATTTGTGGTACATCAGTAAAAAAATAATGTAACATGATGGCATGAGCCAAGCCTCGTATCAACAGTCTGAAAACACATGAATAAACTAGCTTCGGAGAATACTTTACTAATCTGTACTGTTTCAGTTGTGACCCTAAAGCTTAAGGTCAATTAAATGTTTCCTAGATGAACATCACAGGCCTCAGTCAGCTTGTCACTGTCAGCAATGAAGATGTGTGCAGGTGCCTCAGACTAAAGGAAACAGGCAGGGAAACTATTTAGCAGCTATACATCTAGAAAATGAATGTGTCCAAAAACACCCTCAGGAAGCAGCTGTCAAAGCTCACTTGTTCACTCACCACCAGCTCTCTGATAGACAGCCTTGCTTGATAAAACAGAAGACTGTGCGGCTCGTCAGATGTTTAGACACGTGCGAAGATACTGGCATGCATGTGTGCTGCAAACTCTACAGAGTACAGAGACACACATTTATACTGTAATGTGTCGAATAAACTGTTCAAACCCTAATTTCAATCATAGAGAATTGAATCACAGCCTGGATGTAACCTTAGATCTCAACTATTTAACTAGTCCCATGTTGTTCTGTAGCGAGTAGAGAACAAAATATAACTACACACTCACGAGACCTCCATAAGACCATAAACACATTGAAAAGCTTTGTTGCTTTCCATCTCAAATCTCAAATCTACCCTACTTTAGTTACAGCATGTCACAATGCACAGACACACACACACACACAGCAGCGACAATGTGCAACACACCCCACCAGCAGACTAAAATAACACTGGGAGTCTCTGCCTCTCTTAAGCAGGAATGCTGAGTGGGTCATTCAGCTCTCAGTGCGTGACCGACCCACCTACACACTGAATCCATACACAGCTGAGCCTCTTCTTCTCTCTGCGGTTTGGATCTGAGTGGGAGGTGGTGGCAGTGCTGAGGGTGTTCCTGATTATTTGATTTCACTGCATTGTTTAATGGAAAAATGCACTCGCTCTTTTCTCACCCTCTACTTCACCACATCTAGCCCCTCTTCACCTCCTTCCTCTCCATCTTTCTTTCCATCATTTCCTCTCTTTATTTGACTTTTATTTTCCAGCCCTAATCGCTTCCTTCCCTTTCTGTGTTCTCACTACTCCAGTTTTTTTTTTTTTTTAACAAACTGAAAAATATCACTCAGTACTCGCTTACAATTGTGTTGGCTCTTTTCCTGTGGACAGCCCTTCACAAACACACACCCTCTTTGTCTGGGTGCTATTTAAAGAATCATTGTGCTCGTAAAGATAAGCCTGAGCAGCCAGAGACCCGCCTTACCTTGATAACGTATGGTGCCCTAAACACTAAAAAACATCCAAATGGAGGCAACTATAACTTTTAGAGAAACTGTTCTGTTTGTAAAAGAAAAAGTCCTTTCAGGAAGTTGGAATATTAGAGGTTTTCTTCTTTAAAGTTCCCTAAGGCAGCAGCTGCTTTGGAGGAAAAATAATAAAATCAGCAACTGAGTGACGATGGGACTGCATAGCCTGCATCTACAGTCAAAGATCTCCCACTATTTTTCCACTCTTCATTTCTGAAACAGTAGAGTGAGGTGATGTGAGCTCTGGTTCAACAGAAGTGACAGAGGGAGGAGAAAGTGAGAGCGGCACATAGATGAATGATGAGCCAGATAAGTCAAATACAAAGATTCAAATTCCGATAATGAGGACGGGGAAATAGAAGGCAGGGGGGAATAAGACAGAGAGAAAATTAAATGAGACAAAACAACACAACCACATTAACCACATCAGCCAAAAGGACGTTAATCTCAAGACATGCATTAAAAATCAGTACAGGAATATACAAAGCTGCTGTATATTCTACGTTTGGACCCAAAAAGCCACAATGACAGTGCACAACAAGGATATAAGGTTTACATCTGGTGGACAGAGAGCGGAGGACATGAGAGGCTGGAGTACCTATTTAAGAGAGGATTGTCACTGGACGGCGCGACGCGCTCACAGGGAGGGAGGTTGGTCCCAGTCGGCCAGCCAACCAATAGGAACAAGAGAGGGAAGATGGTTCAGTGAGTGGGGGGAGCAGGGGGTACTGTAGGAGCTGTGTGCGGTTTATTTGTGATGCCTTTGGGTTGATTCGTTAAGTCAGCATGTGCAGCACCATTTAGCTCACACACTGGCTAACTGTGCTGGATGTTACAAATCAGCTTCATTACCCCAGTGCACCACACCCATCTGTGCACTGGGGTAATGAACTGGTGCTCTGTGAGGAGAAGGTTATCACTGTTCGGAAGTAGACCGGCTTATTTTAGTGAGGAGCAACTTAACCCCACCTTCAAGTCTGTTGCTCTTCTGACCAGCAGCACAAACAGGTGAGGTCAGACGTGCGCTACAGAAACATTAACCACCCCTGACAATGATATCACTGTCGAGTGCGGTTCATTTTTTCTACTCTTAAGTTAAGTTACTCTCTACAAAGCTGAATGAATTTACTGATGCAAATACAAATCTAATCCTGCTAGTATTAACAGATAAACTGACTACAGTAGCATTCCAGTATTTCTTCCTCTTTATTCCCACTAATTAGGAGGTTAAATGTCATGAAAATCACAGTTAGCATTTAAACACAACAATAATAAATAAAAGGATTTTAAAAGAATATATAATTTAACTTAGATGCGATTTCATGCCCCCTCTGCCCAGGGGGTGAAAGATATTATATCTTATGGTTTACAATATTTTGATTGGTATCATAGCGAGGAAGCTACAGCCCTCAGACAGTCCAACAGTGTTTAAATACAAACTCCCTTTTTGTCTCATAGACAAAGAAGATTAAAATAAACACTACCAATCATCTACGAAAGGAACAAAAGAGAAGAGAAGGTGGGAAATGACTTGTTCACTCCTGTTTTCTGTCACTCATGGTAACAGAAACACACGTGCTTCTGTTTTTCCTCCACTGTCACCATGATATAAAGAAACACACAAGGCTGGAGGACAGGATTTATATTGTAGAGCAGCAACATCAGAATGGACAAGGTGCATATAAATGACTGAAGAACTGATGGTCACAGGTCAGTGGCAGACACACTGTGTACAGTGTTCGGCCTGAGGGCTGACAGGAAAAAAAAAAGAACAAAACAAAAACAAGTCTAAATCCCACTGACACCAAAGGACCAGAGACGTGCACTGTGTTTTTGAAGAAGGACTCCTGCAGTGATCCAGCGGTAATAATATGTGAGGATCTGTGACCTTCACTTAGTGATAAACATAAGGCTAACACACTAATATAACATCATGCATTCCCCTGAGATAAAAAAACATATTATACACTGAAATTAATTACATAATTTTCTTGGAATAAAAAAATGAGTTGGGTTTATCATCTGCTAAAGCTGTAAAGTGCAAGGTGTAAAGGTTGCTTAGATGTGTGGGATCTGCCATTTTATAACAGGCTTCAACTAAACAAACATGCCACTTATTGGAATGAGTCGAATCAAACTTGTTGACTATGTCTGTGAAGTACAGTTGGGTTGAATATTAAAATGAATACTTATAATTATATGAATTCTTAATGTTAGACAAATACTATACAGTACTGACACGTGTGTGTTGTACAGTAAATCTGCCTCTTAACTCCACACACCCTCAACTCAAAAGACTTGCCTCAGGGAATAAAAAGCTTCATGCTATTCCTGAGGAGCTTGTCTCTGTCAATGGAGACACTGACAGACACTCAGTGGTAACAGACATCGCAACAACAGGTGGTGAACGCTGCACAGCTTCAAAGGGTGGCTGGATATACAGGGTTATGACTGTAGACAGATACTGATCTGTTCATCAGCAGTAAGCTTTTATTTATTTTTGCTATAATTCTGCCTGATCTTTAATTTAATAAGGCCACTGCTGAAAATGCAACGATTTCAGCAGGTATACGACAAAACGGGAATTAAGTTC
>OMLM01020151.1:11688-25782 GCA_900302695.1 Helostoma temminkii | reverse complement strand
ACACACATTTGCCTCTCTATATTTGTACTACGCTACAGTCCAACAACAACTTTTTAAAGTAGTTTTTGGCAGTACAAGGATGTACCACCGCAATATCTACATTTAGATCTACATTTCAAAAAATGGTAGTGGTATCAAAATGTGCTTGTGCCTGTGCGTTTGGCTGAGAGGTGATAAGGCGGTGCTGGATTAAAGGGGTAATTGGTTAAAAATAATTCAAGGACCTTTGAAGGAGACATTCCCTAAATGGTGAGTGAGACATTGAGGGCGTTTTATCTGCATCGCTTTGTCTGTTTCCCTCCCCCATACACACACACACACACACACACACACACACACACACACACACACTGAGCAGAGCAGACACTGACAAGTCGAGCTAGACAACATGTGAACGGTAGAGTTTGTCTCTGTCCCCATGGCATACGGTGTAAGAGAAACAAGTGGGAGAAACAAATGCCAAATCCGGGATTTTAGAAATAACTATCATATATTTCAAAGAAAAGCATATCTTCCACTTTGAGAGTTTAGTTTAAAAGATGACAGATGAAATCATCAGTTAAGACAGTTTATGTATTGCTGAAGAAGGACCGCTGGGAAGTCTGCTTGTTTTTGTAAAACAAGAGATGAAGGGAAGGGATAAGTGAGGCTGCACACAGATCAAATGTTTTCGTGCTGAGAGGAGAAACCTTTGAACTGACCGAGAAAGATGGAGAAAAGGGAGAAAAAGAAACGAAAGAGAATTGATTTCAACCTCCTGTCGAGGCGAAGAGCAGCGTGTCCCAAAAGGTTAGGTAAAAAATATGGAGATGAAAAAGGAAGGCGTGGAGAGGCAGATAAAGACAGCCAGGGGATGGAGACTGATGGTGAGCGAGGGATGGCGATGGAGTGTGTGTTAGTGTGTGTGTGCTTCTGTGATTCAACCATAACCCACTGAGAAAGATCAGATTAATGCGCATCCAGATCGAATCACTGGCTTCTTTGTCAGCTGCAATTCACTTCAAATCCAGCGTCACTAGAGTCTCGATCAAACTTCTGATCTTTGACCAAAGCTTTTGTTGTTGAAAGATGTTCTATTTCCATATTCATGCTTACATGTCTGCATCCTTCAAAGACAGACATTTCCCCCTGGTCGAGGGTCTTTCCCTCATTATGAAGTCAACAAAGAAAAAAGCATAAATAAAAGATTGTGTGGGTTTTTGATTTTGTTTGTAGCTTTTGAAATAAAACTTTAACGACCACTAACTAGCTTTGTTCTGAGTTTTCAAAGGGAGATGGTTGGAAACCCTAAAGACTCATTTAGTATCAAATTTAATAAAAGTTAGAAGAAGGCTTCTCACACTGTACTGACCTGCACTACACTACATATCAAGAACTGTGACTGTTCTCTCCTTATTAGATCACATATCTGCGTCAAACGTCACATCACATTTTTTATGTAGCCTTTTTCCCTGCTAGTGCATCAGTCTTAACTCATGGTCACTCATTTGTGCTTCTCTCTCTTCACCATTCTCTGATGGCTAAATCAGACTCACCTGGGCTTCCAGTATAAAAGGATCCAATGATGAGCACAGTGATTTCATCAGTTTCATATTTTGCTAGGTGTGAGTCGAGCTGGGACTCACAGGCTGCAATGTTTTGGGTTTCAATTTTACCCTTAATTTATACCTAATTTCTGTGATTAAAGTTATATGAATTTATTGTTAATTATTTATTGTGATTTCCACTCTTTGAGCCACGGTTGTATCAGAACAGTAACCTAATATAACGAATGAATGTAAACACACCAGTTGCATGTAAGTAGTCTGCTGTTCGCTGATGAAACAAGGCTATATAGACATTTCCTGGGTATTACTCAAATGTGTAAGCATACTTAGCCCCAGTGTCACTCTGAAATCTGTTAGTCTGGAAAATAGTATTTTATTTTAATGAAGACTCTGACTGTTGCGAGTTAAAAGCTCCAGTAATTGAACCATGACTTTGTCAAAGTGCCAAGACTGAATTTTCACACTGTTCTTGACATGTTGTTAAGCGTATTTTTTCATAAGATCCCATTCATAGTTGTCAGACACATGACTGTCTCACAGACCCTAAGAGCAAAAAAACAATACTCAGTTCCAAGCACTGAATATTAGATCACATATGAAAGAACAAATAAGAACAACTTTATGGACATTATGTACAGGACAGAAGCACTCAGTGGTCATTAGAATTTTAGTAGTACTTACTGGAGTTCTCAGACAGTAGTGACGAGGGAGTAATATTTTTGTCAGGTTAATACAATCTTATGACATAAATCATAAGCGTCAGGGGTTTGATTCCTGGCCCCACCCGTCATACAGTATGAGAGTTGCTGGGCACGACACTGAACACCAAAAGGATGTTTGCACAATGGTGTGGTGATGGTGTGTGAATGTGTGTGTGTGCATGGGTGAACGGTAGAGAGGGTAACAAGCTGAAAGTAAGTGACGAGCAGTGGACAAAAGTCTCATTTTGCCCTTCATGAAGGCAGTGGAACAGCAGACATAAGAATTGTCTGCAAATATATTACAAAGTTTAAGGTTATGATATAATAAGTGGCAGTAACTTTAGGAGTAGTCGAATTCCTCCTTTACAGAAGCAGACATCTGTCTTCTGCAGAATTCAAGGCAGTCCCAAAAAACATCCATTCAGATACAGTCTTAGTGACTGAAAACATTCAGTTTTTGTTCAGACTTTCCGAGAAGTGTTAATTCAACATGGGAATTCTGACCCATTTTCTGCAAACACACCTTTATAGTAGAACAGACAGAAATCAGCCAAGACGAACCACTTCCTCTTCCAAAGACGCATCCCAGAGCTGTCCTGCAGAGAGGAAGAGGGTCAGTGAGAGTAAGCACTGTAATGAATGAATAATGACATGGAAAGTAGCACAGATTGGATGATACAACAACAAAGACTTTGCAGAGACCCTAAACAGGAATAGAGAGGAGGGAATGAGAAATATGAAGGGAGACAAGGAGGTAGAAAGGAGTAGCGTTGGGCAGAGGATTGAATAAGGAAACAGAAATAATGAAGGGAGGTGAATGTGAGCAGAGATAAAGAACAGGAAAGACAAGGAGGAAGGGAATGATCATTTGTCCTTGTTCGCTGGCTCGCTGGGCCTGCCAACACTGCTTTACTGCTCGTTTTGTCTTTTATGTTCTCTGCCTGATAATACTGTGTTTGAAGATGAGAGCAGATACAGAAGGGACGACATCTCCTCAAACAGAGCTCTATGCTCATTCGTTGGCTAAAGACGTACAGTGCGACCATGCAAACCCCTGGTGGGTGTTGGGATCAGAGAAAGTCTTTGTCCATTTGATTGTGATATAGTAAACAGTTCATGTTGTGTGTACACACAATTATGGGTATATTTATGTGCACACTTCCTAAAATTGAATGCGTTTGCATGTGTGCACATCTGCTCCTGCCAGCACTTCAGTTTTATTTCTAATTAAAATGTAATTGCACAGCACTAATTGGCTATACGCGAAAAAAAAAGAGAGTCGGTGGATGTGCATTTACTTGTGTGTACATCTCTGTGTGTGGTCATTAAAATATAATTGCTTCTCCGCAACATCGCTCACTGTTTGTCTTGTATAGAGTGTGTTTTCCAGCAGGACGATGCCATCAACAGACATTTTATGTAAAACTTCAAATATGCACAGAGACTCCAGTAAAAGCCTGTCAGTAATCAACAGCAGGTGCTCTCTTCTGCCAAAGCAAGAAAGCAGAAGTGGGGGAAATGTTACAGGACCATGCAGGATGGATAGAAGTAGAACTTCGAGACACATGTCCAGAGGAAGGTACCTGTATTATACAGTATAGTAAAACTACCTGGCTCCAGGTTTGTTGCTTACATTATGGCAATTATCTGACTAAATAAGCTAATAAAGTAACAATATTCAGACTAAATGTGACTAAATCTTCACTGTTTTTTAGACATTTTATTATCTTATATATATTATATTATCATTATTGTATGATAACTAAACAATTATTAGATGCAGCTCCTTTTCTTTTAATGAAGGTACATCTTGACATTGTAATGTACACTATTTTATTGTTTTTAGTGTACACACAGAGAAGAAGTTTCTTAAAAGAAGTACTGACACTGAGCGGATCATAAATCAGATCTGCAGAATTTCTGTATTATTCTGTACATGATCACACGTTCCCTGCTGTTTTCAGCTTAAAACATTAAATGATGGGGTCACAACTCTCCAACTTTTTGCTAATCATTCCAACTGTTTACTCTGGTCATGACAAGCCCTTATACTTGAAGTAAAGAAGGGATGAAAGCCACAGTCCTTGTTAAGGGCAAAATATATTTAAATATTTATCTAAAGCTAATATGAGGCACGATTAGTAGTTGGTTAATCAAATGAAGGGGATGACTTCCAAAGTCCTTTGAAATAAAAGTCCCCCTTTATGTTTCGCTGTTGCAGTGGAAGGACAGTTATAAAAAGGGGCATTTGTTCTAGAAGGCCTGCGATGTTGCAAAGTATCTGGTTTATGTGACTGATTTCAATGGTTGTAGCCTCAAATTGTCTTCTAATAAATGTTTATGAATAATGTCCACAAAAGGAGGCCTGTGGATCTTTATATTCTTTGTCCTGAGAGCAGATTTTTTTATAGCCAAGAGTCATTTAAACAAGGCCTCAACCTTCTCTCACCAGCTGTCCAACTGGCAACACACCAGACCTATCTGCACCTCTACATGTGGGTGGTAGACCTTCACTGAACCTCTGCCTGTAATCATTGTTACCTATAATCTTTCTCCAGTAAGTAGATATTTTCTATACGATCACTGGTTCTTCACACTCTTCTGAAGAGAACAGTTAATATAGTCAATTATACAATAAATACAAAGTACTACATAATATGAAAAGTCTTTTTCTAATATGAGAGAGTAGGGTGAGAGCGTTGTGGATGTGTGCATCCTGACCTGTTTGTACAGCCATCCTCGCACCACCACGGGGACATTGGGATTCCTCTTAATAGCCTGCTCTCTCTTCCCGAAGCTGTGCACCTTTCCACTGGACCGGGAGCCCTGCAACACACACACAGACAGGTTTAGAGGGCTTCCATGAGAGGTAGAAGACATTATCAAAGTGGTGGTTGATAACTAGGTTGATAAGATTACAACTAGTAAAATGTAAATGCATGCAAGCCAATTGAGAAATGATGTGGCGATGCTAGCGTTTACCTGCTAAGGCTAAGCTAGCTTGGTTAGGTGCTGCAATGTCTTCACAGAGTCTACAGAGCATCTAGCGTGTAGCAGGACTGTGTTTAAGGAGGCCGACACTCCTTAACCACAGTATTGTGTATGTTCTGCGTCACAGTCATTTATATATAAAACAGCTATCTGTGCCTAATCAGACAGTTCAGTCTTCCTCACTGACATTACTGATGTTACTGAATGGACTTTCACCCACGTCATGATTAGATTTCTGCCCGAGTTGTTAAATAATTAGACCCATTATTTGAGAACAGCCAGTTTTCCACTGAGCAGCATCATCCATGGTTGCCATGACATTTGTCAGACATTGACAAAGCTGTTATTGACTATCATGTGGGAGGTTAGAAAAATGGGCTTGTGACCTGCAGGTTGGTGGCTCGACTGCCAGACAGACACCAAACAGTAACCATCCAAGCTTCACTCTTCAGACTGTGGCAACGTAAATGTATTTCATTTTGACTGTTAAAAACACTGCTACTGAACCACCGTTTCCTGCATTAAAAAACTAAAAAGGTGTGACAGAGGAGGAGATTCTATTCCCAAAACCGATACTGAATCAGTCCAAACACACTGAATCTCTGCATCCTCTTATTTCAAGTTGTCCTTGAAACTTCCCACTAACTTCAGCTCCGGTTTTAATTATACAAGAAATTTTTTTAATAATACAAGAATATTTAAGCGTTTTAGTCAGGGCCATTACACAAGGTCCTCTAATCAATTTAAATACATTAACGGTACTTCGAGTGCATGCAGGTCACAGGAGAGCCTATCCCAGCTCACACTAAGTGAAAGCAGGGCTGTATTAATAAGGTTTAGGGCTCCTGGGCTCCAGCTGATCCCCCTGTTTCTCCACCTCTTTTCTTACTCAAAATGTTTCTATATTATACATAATCAAATGTACCATATAATAAAGTCCTTATAAAAGAACAAGATTCAGAATGACTATGTAATCATGTTGATGTTGCCTGGGACAGCTAATTCTATAGACAATTACATGAAATTATATTGTAAGGAACCACCTGTGAAGCTTGAATTAATCTGTCTAATTAAGGTCTATTAGCAGTGTTTTACTCTGCAGCAGAACTGTTTTCAGTTCCAGCCTATTGAGCTATAAGTGCCACATCCTAATCACTGACGTCAATTCATGTTCCATTACCCTCAATAGAAGGGTATAGGTGCTGGTTGTCTCTCCCTCAGCAAACCATGATATCCTTGCATTGTTATTGTGTCTGTGTTCGCCAGCAAACATTAAACAGGACTCGCTCTCATGAAATCTCGTTATACATCGT
This sequence comes from Helostoma temminkii, assembly GCA_900302695.1. NCBI lineage: Eukaryota > Metazoa > Chordata > Actinopteri > Anabantiformes > Helostomatidae > Helostoma > Helostoma temminkii. Next base: position 19,230 of record OMLM01020151.1, on the reverse strand, counting down.
CTTTTCTGAATCCACAGACGGAAGACTACTCCCCCCGGCACTGCGCACACATCAAACCTGCCGCTGTTGTTATAATGCAAGATTTGGTGTGACGGCTGCATGGGTGTGTGTGTATATGGACAGGCAGCAGCACTGGGAGGCATCCACAGCTGGAAAACAGCAACACATTTACTAATTAGAGGGAAGCTGGTAGACCAAGCATGATGCAAAGACACAGAGTGGATCTCCTCATACTGTCACACTGGAGTCCCTTATCTCTAAAAATACAGCATGGGTATGTCAGTGGAGGTTTAATATGTTTGTCTTTGCCTCTGTGTGTGTGTGTGTGTGTGTGTGTGTGTGTTCGATGCAGTGGTCTATTTTTAGGCCGGTGGTAATTTTGTGGAACAAGCTGTGGTCCCTGCTGCAAAGTAGCACTCTGTCTTGTAAAGTGAGTGACTCAGGTTGCAGAGGAGCTATTTGTTACATTAATGGCATTCAATGTGACAACCTAACAGCCCAGAGAGTCTGGTCTGAGACCTGGAGGTTGCTGGTTCAAATCCCTAGGCAGAGAAGACTTATGTTGGATGGTGAGGTAAGTAAGAGTTGTGCTATCTCTCCTTTCTTTAGAAGTTGAGGTCCACCTAATCTAGACACCTAATCCCAGTCTGTTCTGGCGGTTTAACATCAGAAGCTAACGTCAGCTGAGTGTAGTCAGATAGTGCTGGAACAATTAATCAGCTAACTCACTATACAGATGACCTGAAGTCATTTGATAAACGAATCATACATTATTATTTTGGTTCTACCCTCCTCAGTAAGATGATGCAGGCTGTTCCTATAGAGAGAATATTTATGGATTTAGATGTTTATAGCCAAATTCAAATGAACATGAAGATACATCTTGGAGATTGTGATTTTCACTATTTTTCAACACTGAACAGTCAAAATGGTATGAATTCCTCTTTTATAAATTACAATTACACAGTAGACTTAATATTTCTCAGTTTTAAAATTTAAAGCATCAGAAAGGTGATAATTCTACTGTATGTTTTATTATTGAGACAGTAGATGGCATGGTATCGGAGTGCATTATATTAGGAGGTGGTTATAATGTTTTGGCTACTTCATTCAAAATGAATGAGGGAGCCAAAACATTAGAAACACCTCTTAATACAAAGCGACACAGTACGACTCCTCACCCACTATTACCTTAATAATGTTCAGCATAGTTGCTTCTTGTTTTTGTTTTGTGACCTTTTCTCTCTTTCTTCCTACCCACCCCAACTAATCGAGGCAGATGGCCGCCCGAGGAGGAGTTTTTCCTCTCCACTGTCACCTAGTTGTATTGTTAAATTCTGTACTGTCTAAAACTTTACATTGTAAAGTGCCTTGAGATGACTTTTGTTGTGAATTGGAACTATATCAATAAAGTGTATAAAAATTTTACTGAATTAAGTGCCAACTTAAAAACTGAGAAATTTTACCCAAAAATACCCTTGTAAAAGTAGACTTTGCGGCAGAGCTGTTGGATTGTACAGGCGTACCTAATAAAGTGGCCAGGAAGTCAATAAGATTCATGCTCTGTGCAACTTGGATATTTACACCAAATTGCACAGCACTTCATTCGGGAGTTCGGATATTTCAGTCTGGACCGAAGTGGTGGATCAACTGGAACACCAGCACTGCCGTCCCCTGAGGCTGAAGCAGCCTAATTTGAGAATTTCAAGCTAGAGGTCAATAAAAAGTGAGGTGCAAAGTAACATTTCTTATGCAAGTGATTTTCAAATGTGAGCTGCTCGGCACAAAGAAGTGTCTGAGTGTTAGCTTAATGGCAGTCAGGGAGAGACATTCCAGTGACATTTAAATCCTTCAACTCGTCTCTGTCCAGTGAAATGCTAATGATTTGTTGTGCAGCTTGATGTTAAAGAGCAGAGGAAAACATTTTCAAATATTGAGGCAGGAAAATGATGAGGCACATAAAGCTGCATGAATTCATACCAGCAAACTGAGACTTGACACAGACTCCTAAATGACCCTGATAAATCCTAGTTATGCCGACTGGTTATACAGAATTGGGATGATTTCTGTCACAGCTGTCACTCTAATGTTTTGTCAAAGGTGAAACGGATGTGACGTATTCGAAATGTGGATTAATGTCATGATGGTGGTGGTGCGCTTTCCAAGGGAGAAACGAACGACTCATGTTTTCTTCCGAGACGAGATTCTTTTGTTAAGAGTTGTTGTTGTCAGAACGAAGCTCATGCACCATGTTCCTGCTGTTAAAAGGCAGAGGTGATGAGCCAGAGCACCTGGAGGGGCTTCAAGCCAGGAAAACATGGGCAGAGGAAACGGCAATATGTTGCCGTGATGGATGCCCTGTCATCTCTGTACCGCACCCGATGACACATGTTCAATCTTAGCCCCACAGCACCTGTTGATAGGGTAGGATGAGATTTCATGCCACTGTGGAGTTGTTTATACGCATGTGCGCGAGTGAGTGAATGAAAGGGAGGGTAACGTGAAAGGAAGAAAAGTGACAGAGTGAGCCGAGGAAAAATGAATAAAGACGACTGAAAGATGGGTTTTCCATCTTTATGCCGCACGAAACGAGGCCTGCAAACAATTTTTACCTATATGAGATCAGCATATAGAATTCATCAGAGTGGCTTATGCAGAATCGCTTCAACAAATTTCATAATAGCAAAGTGCCTGAGACGACAGCTTGAAGGACTACAGAGTGAAGAGCAGAGAGAAAAGTACAGGCTGAATAAATCCAGTTGTGTCTTGTTGATTGTTAGAATCACAATTCAGCCATGAAGGTATCCGCTCATGCATGACAGACGGATAGGTCGTCATTGTAAGTACGTCATATTTTCTACTTTTAATCAAAATAAAACTGTAGTGTACCTACTCCCACGTGCAATGACAATAAAATCTATTCTATTCTAGTGTACCAACTCCACGACCACCTATGTGTCGTTCCCCAGTAGTGAAGTAAAAGAACAATATATTCCCCCAGTTTGTAGTGGAATAAAAGAAAGCGTATCGTAAAAATGGAAATACTCCAGTAAAGTACAAGTACCTCAAAAGTGTACTTAAGCACAGTACTTGAGTAGATAAGTAATGTTTGGTAGAATAAATGCCTCAGGCGTGACGTCTCCTCACAGCCTCTGCTCTGGCTCATTAGAAAAGGTGCTGTGGTTTTTAGCATCAATTACCACATTAGCCTGTTTCACTCCAGCTATTCTCTGCACTGTATTTTATATCGGCACCGTGAGCATTTGTTCTACATGAAACTGACGTACTGAGTAAAGCTGCAGCACAGCAGCTCTGCAGTAAATTCTAAAAGTTTTAAGTAGAAACAGTCAGAAAGGTGATAAATCCACTGTGTATTACTGAGGTCATAGTGGGTGGTGCAGTCGTTCTGAAGCTTTATGTAGAAGAAGTGATTGTAATGTTTTGATCCACTCATTCATTTTAAATAAGGTGGCTGCTGTCTTTTTGGCATTACATTGTACAGATGTACCTAATAAAGTGTCCTGTGAGTGTTTAGTGAAAGCAAAGGTTGTTTTCTTTCCACTGCTCTGTTTTTTTAAATCAAGATCCAAGTCTGACGATTACTAGAAGTTTTATGTTCTACCTGTTGTTCGCTCCCATACATTCACAAACACACACACCTCTGCTTGAAGACTGACGACATCCGCCCTTGTAGATGTAAAATGTATTGTTTTGTAGCCAATTAGCATGCTACACATATTTATACACACGTCACATTAGCACACACAATCAGACACGTCTTCACACAGCAGGGTCAACATGGCTGCCTGATTGTTGTGTTATATACAGCCACACGCACATACGCTAACCTTAGAGGCAGTGGAATCCACAGTGGAGGAGGTGATGGCAGTGGAGGCCTCACTGACGGTGGTGCTGGAGAGCTGTTCACCCATCTGTTTGGACATCATGCGAGCACCCTGCGGCCTGGACAAGAAAATAGAAAAGGTAAACATCACAGATTTTAGAGATTTTGCAACAATTGCCACAAATGATGGTCGTTAAACAAACAACTAAAGCACCTGAACAGCCACATTGACAGACAGTAGCTGCCATTTGAACGTCCATTTCTTCCACAGATTTAGCAGCTGGATGGCAAAATTGCAAAAAATGAATTTTAGGATCCACCTTTCTGACTGATCTCCATGCAAAACCCACAGAAAACTGTATAACCTATCACAAACAGTTCAAATGAATAATATGCAGCAGGTAATGTATGCGGATAGTAACAGCAAAACAGTATGTGGTCAACAATCACAAGAGTTCCATCACCTGAAATCAATACGCTGTTCAGGGACCAGTAATGGAGAAATGGCTTTCACATTAACATCCACTTTCCTTTCTAAATAATGCAATACAATGGTTTAATGAATAATGCTATTCTATAAAAAGAGCCTCTTATTGAATTATTGAAGTGATACTACACACAGATATGATGTCACATTTTAATCAGATTTTCTCATTTATTTGAAAACATGTCACTGGGAAATGCTGCTACTGCTTCACACACTGTCCTTCAGCGTTCATCATCCACACATCAAACACAACACAGCAGACGTTCAGCCAGAGTCTCTGTGTTTGTCAGGCTACATACATACATGGTAGCACAGAAACACTAAGCTGAGCATCTTTGTATTTTTCCTTTATGAAGAGTGACTGTTTGCTTCACAACACTGATGATGTTGACAAAATGTTGTTAGTGTAATTCACAGGTGTAATAATAATTATGTTTCCCCTATAGAGTTAATATATTATATATTATACACTTCATATATAGATTTCTGCAACAAACCCAGACAGCAGCACACTCTGTGTACACAGAAGGAACAGGAGCATGAGAAGGCTGTGTATTATTACTCCATTAAAACTCTGACCCAGCAGCTGGTTCCAAAACCCATCTCAAACTGTTGTCTCTAGTGGCGCTGTCATTAATCTGTTGTGTTCAAAGCCATCCCAAACACTGTGTAGTGTTTCAACCTTTCCAAATGGCTGAGTTCTTACTACACTAGTTTTCTATGTTGTCTTGGACCTGCTGCACTTTTTATTTCACTGTACTGGGTTCCTTTTTATTGTTTGTCCCTTTGCCACACTAGTAAATTGTTTTTCCCTTTGCTTGTTTGTTTTATGTCGTGTCTTTTGATTTGCTTTTCATATTGTTTTTTAAAACTGAGATAGATGAGCAGCATCTCCGTGGACACTTGTGATGATCTACAGTAAATACTGTGGAAGCAGCTCAGTGGAGGAGCAGTTAAGTGTTTTCACCTCACAGCTAGAAGGTCATGAGTTTGAATCATGTTGTGGCTTATCTGTGTGCTGTGTGACTGCATGGGTTTCTGTGGGTTCTCTGCTTTCCTCTCACAGTGCAAAGACATGCAGGCTACGCTGGTGAGATGAGAAATAACACAGTGGTGGGCTGCGCAACTTACCCACAAATTTTAAATGCCAACTAAATGCGCCTGTCTGCTTGCTGGCTACACTTGGAGAATCTCTCTGCATGATGACAGCCCCATTTTCGATGCTGAGACAATCTATGCTGGATGTTTTATTGTCAACGGGCTGACACCAGGCGGAGTCTGGGTGTAAATCTGCCTGATTAGTTCCAGAAGGGAAAACACTGGCAGTGTAATGCATTCCTTCATCCAAGAATCCAACCTAATTACCCAGAATTACTGTAAATTTCACTCCGACACACACGCACCTCTATCTTTTTCAAATAAACCTGTCTCACAGGCTATGATATTACTGACACCTGCAATTTTAATGAAAAATATGTGAGCTACAGGCTTTTTTGTTTATCATAATTCAGTTTTTGCCTCACTCCATCTTTATCTTGACTTTTTGTAAGTCCACAACAGCAATAGTTCATCTGTCATCATGTCACTATTTGATATTTCAGGAATGCCTTAAAGGAATTACTTCAAATTTGGCACCAAGTCCACTTAAACTCAGGGATGAACTGGTGATCACAGGTCAAAGGTCAACTGTGACCTCATGTCCATCCCATTCCTGTGAATGTGATATCTAAGCATCGCCTTGAAGGGATTTTTACTACATTTGGCACAATGTCCAGTGGACACATGGATAAACTGATTAGAGTCTGGACAGACATGCATGTACACTGTAACTTAACTAGTTGGCAGAGGAGGTAATCAACAGATTAAATGTACTCTTATTTTTACCCTCCATATCACAGGCTGCACAAACCAATATAGCTTCAGTACATTAGCAACTTCCATCTACAGATGCATAATGTAAACCTCTCAAATGTGGTGTGGGCGGGTTGAGTATGAGAGAGAGACATTTTTTCCAATCTGCTGTCAAGAGAATTTCATGCAAACTTTTGAAAGGTCAGGCACCATAAAATGTAAATTAGATACATTTTCATCAAATTCAAAATAAAGTATTCAGGGGACAGATTTTAAATAATTGGCGTTAGGGAAAGTCGCTGTTCTTTGATTTTGCTACTGCTAGTTATATTTTAAGCTTTTCAAAGAGGAACATGCATTTGGAACAAAACTAAACCACTGCTTTAGCCAGTAATAGCAAGCTTTCTCTTACTAACAGCTCTAACAGACAAATTAGACTATTATTTTCTAGTTTTCGGAGATACTCTTACATAACCTTTTTTTTAGAACCTCAGCGTTTTGGTCACAGACACACTCAGTGTTGTAGCTGAATATAAAATAGCTTTATTTCAACTATTTTGACCTTTAGGCCAATTTAAATCAATATGCCCTCATCTATGCTGTCATGTCACACACATTTTAGGTACAAGACATCAGTTATTCTGATTAGAAATCAACAACATCTTGAAGATTCGGGTGAAACAGCAGTTTCTGAACCTGCCAGTGGCCAATGAATCAACAAAGCCATGAAATAAACAAAAATAATCATGTAGATCAGTAATTAGAAATGAAACATCTTTGATCTCAGATGCTTTTACAACACATCACAACACAGAGACAATGCAAGCAGTGAAGCAGGCTTCATTGCTTTTTGCAATGTTCCACCTCAGGCTGATGACTGATGGCTGCAGCAAAGATGAGACAAACAAACAAATGACACCAATTCAATCTTTTAGAAAGTGCTTCTGTAGAGTTCAGTTCTGTTGCACATACAGGGACACGGACAGTGTCATGCACCTGTGAAATTGATTGCACTGATTTTATAATTGTCACGTGGAGTACTGTACTATTATGCTTCTCCTGTAAACACTTTAACAATGACTTCTGTGATCTGAAAAATGAACCGTTATTTCATCAGTGTTATTTCATGCTGCACCATTAATCTAATCAAAATCACAATGACGGACTGTGCGATGACACGACTGCAAAAGGCTGAGATTGAGTTAAATAGATATTAGGGATGAAACAGATCACAGTTGTCAGATCATATCATGGATTTTAGGTGATGAATTAGATTAATAATAATTATTATTATAATATATAAAATACTGGAATAAAAATGTCCACAACGTAGTATAACAAAAATTCTTTGTAAACAAAA
>OMLM01020150.1:13286-23376 GCA_900302695.1 Helostoma temminkii | reverse complement strand
TCTACTAAATTCAGACAAGACAGAGGTTATTCTATTTGGGCCCAAAAACCTCAGCGATATGATGTCTAATCATATAGTTACTTTAGATAACATAGCACTGGTGTCTAGAACTTGTCACAGATTCAGATGTGGGCTCCATGCGAGGAATCAGTCAGAGGCAGAGGGTAGAATAAAGAGATATTTATTGCAATTACTGAATAGTGCAGTGTGGTGGTCAGGATCAGTGAAGCATCAGTCGGTTTGGCAGTGGTTCCGGTAAGTATGGCGGTTGCAGGAGGGTAGAGGTGCAGCGTGGAAGGATAGGAGCTGGCTGGAGTGTAGTGAGGTTAAGAAGCAGAGGGGAGCAGTGGTTGGGTGAGACGAAGACAGCTAGCGGAGTCTGGATGTTTCCGGAAGTGTTTTCGAGTCCAGGCAAGAGTTGATGGAGCTGCGGAGAGTGGGAGGAGACTGGGAGCACGGTGAGAGGAGAATAGCAGGTGCAGAAGAGATCCAGGTGAGTAGTTTGTACAAACACACAGAGATGGTCACCAGAAAGGAGAAAAACAATCGGTCCAAGTCATACACAGTAAGCAGTCCTAATGAGCAGCAACACAGTTCGTCCAGAGGCTTAGGCTCAGGTTCAGAATCAATCCGAGGGTCATACACAGGGGAGTCCAGAACACAGACGGAGTAGGGAGGATTTAGGGGGAAGGTCCGGGTCGGAGTCAGATCCAGTGCTGAGAGTAGGGAGAGGCGAGGAACAGAACAGGTCAGGCTGGGGGTACTCACAGTGCTGGTGGTTCAGGACAGGAAATGACCAAAAAAGGAAAAACAGGGGATGGACAGGCAGGTGGCAGGAGCGGGGACCGTGACAGTGAACAGACGATTCATGTTCCTATGCTTCAAACAGAGGAGGCTGGTAGCCATACACCACCTGGAAGGGCGTCAACCCGTGGCCAAGGATGGCAGAGAGTTGTGGGCGTACTCAACCCAGACCACCTTCGTCGACCAAGATGTTGGATCCCGGGAGCACAGAAGACGGAGGCCGGTCTCCAGCTCCTGATTGAGCCGCTCTGGCTGTCTGTTGGACTGGGGGTGAAAACCGGAGGACAGGCTGACAGAAATCCCCAGTAGGCGACAGAATTCAGTCAAAAAGTGGGCCACGAACTGGGGACCCCTGTCAGACACTATGTCACGGGGAAGACCATGGAGTCGAAAAACATGTTGGATAAGCAGGTCCGCTGTCTCCTTGGCTGATGGGAGTTTGGTGAGGGGTATGAAATGGGCCATTTTAGAGAAACGGTCCACCACAGTCAGAATGGCGGTGCAGCCCTTAAATGGAGGAAGGCCAGTGACGAAATCCACCGAGAGTTAGGACCAAGGGCGACGAGGAATGGAGAGAGGGCGGAGAAGACCTGCTGTTTGAGCACACACAGGGCAGGCGGTGACAAAGGCTCGGACATCCGCTGCTAGAGAGGGCCACCAGAAGCGTTGCCTGACCACAAAGAGAGTACGAGCTATGCCAGGGTGAGAGGTGAGTTGGGAGGAGTGGCACCAGTCTAATAGAGCTTGTTAGGTGGACATGCCGAGGGAGAGGGAGCATTGGCATTTAGTACCTCAGTTTCGATGTCCAGGTGAGTTACACCCAAGGCTGGTAGCAGGTGGAAGGATGAATTCAGGTGGTTCTGTTGACTCAGATGGTTCGTATTGTCGGGACAGGGCATCAGAAGCGTTGCAGAAGTGCTTTGGCGTTACGGAGGTAAGAGAGGGAGAAGTTAAATCGATTGAAAAACAGAGCCCACCTGGCTTGTTGGGCGTTGGGGCGTTTGGCTGTTCTGAGGTACTCAAGGTTTTTATGGTCCGTCCACACCAGAAAAGGCTGTTCTGTTTCCTCCAACCAGTGGCGCCACTCCTCCAGGGCCAATTTTCGCCCCAGAGTCAATAAAGGCCTGTAAATCCATGGTTTTGTCTGCGAGATGTAATTTGACTGCTGTGAGTGGACGGGACCCGGAGGAGCCCTGGCTTTTACTGGACAGTAGGCAATTCGGTGTGAGGCACCACCGCAGTACAGGCAGAGATTGTTAACCATGCGTCTTTGTCTTTCTCCCTGGGCTCAGCCGGGTTCGGCTGATTTCCATGGGCTCTGGGGCAGAGGTTTCTGGAGATGAAACTGCGAGAGAATGTGTAGGACTACTAGTGTACAGTCTGTGAGGTGGTGAACTACAGGAAGTTTGGTGTGATCTGGTGCGTTCTCTGACCCATTCCCTGATTCGGCGATCTATCCGGATCGCCAAATTAATCAGGCCGTCGACTTTTTCGGGGAGTTCTCGAGCCGCTAATTCAAACGCTAATTATCACCCAGACCCTGAATGGCGGTGAACAGGGTTCCTAGCCGATTCCCGATGTCCGATAGAGCGTCCTCTACCTGTCCTTTCCAAACCTGGTCCCTGGCGGAGTCCGTTGCTTGGCCATATAGTTCTGTCACAAATTCAGATGTGGGCTCCATGCCAGGAATCAATCAGAGGCAGAGAGTAGAATAAAGAGATATTTATTGCAATTACTGTATAGTGCAGTGTGGTGGTCAGGATCAGTGGAGCAGTTGCAAGAGGGTGCAGGTGCAGCGTGGAAGGATAGGAGCCGGCTGGAGTGTAGTGGGGTTATGAACCAGAGGGGAGCAGTAGTCGGGTGAGACGAAGACAGCTAGGGGAGTCTGGATGTTTCGAGTCCAGGCAAGAGTTGGTGGAGCTGCAGAGAGTGGGAGGAGACTGGAAGCACGGTGAGAGGAGAAACAAACACACAGAGATGGTCACCAGAAAAGAGAAAAACAGTCGGTCCAGACTATCTGGCAGGGGTAGGAGACGAGTGGACCTGCTTATAAAGGGGAGAAAAACAACAGGTGCGTTAAATCACAGTGATTAATGAGCGAGTAGGCAGGGAAGAGGATGACAGGAAATTACCAAAAAAGGAAAAACAGGGGCCGGACAGGCAGGAAGAACTGGGACCGTGACATATGGTCAGGAAGCTGGAGGGAATGTATGTACAGTAAAAACCAGTTTAAATACATACTGTATAAAATGACACATAACCTTTTTTTTCACTGTCTGACATTAAATCAGACTAAACATTTCTTGTTTTAGGTCAGGATTGCCAAAATGATTTCTATTTGCTAAATAGAAAAAAATGGAAAATATGCCAGAATAATGTGAGAAAGATTTTTTTATTACTTTCTTTAAAGTCAGAAGTCAGAAATCTCATTATTTTTAGCATTTAGCAAATAGAATAATATTGGTAATTCTAACTGACCTAAACAGGAAAATGTTTAGTATAATTCAATGTCAAACAGTGAGGAAAAAGAAAGGTTATGTGTCTTTTTATACAGCATATGTATACTTCTGGTTTCAACTCAGGATTCAGACTGAAGGAGTGTGATTAGGTGGATCAAAGAATGTGAAGTAGATCATAGAAGTAGAATGTGAAACTGAAACTGGAAAAAACTGAAATTAAAACAGTGCAAAAACATGGATCTTGACATTCATAATTTAGTACATCTAGAACTTTACAAAAAATGTGTAAGACAAACAGTGACATTCCCAGACGTATTAGGATTAGATTATGGAATAAAAATAAAAGATTTGAAGATGTGTGGAAACAGCACACCAATTTAGAAAAAGATGTACAAAAAGAAATTTTGGAAGTTAGAAGTGGTATATAAATTAGGTGCATAAACGTTTATTGTTAGGCCATATTTATTTAAATTTAATGTATAATCGGTGCATGTAATGATACAGTTGTTAAGAACCCAGAGAAAACATATGCAGGCACGAGAAGAACATAACTCTACACAGAAAGAGATGTGGCTGGTGGATTTGAACCAACTCCCTTCAGAACCATCATGCTGTCCCACATCTCCTCAACAAACTATAATTAAGAACATGAAAGGTGTGTGTGCATAATCATCAGCTTATGCCTTTTCAAACTAATATTTATATATATGTATATATTTTAGTGTAAACAAAATATTAACCACTCTTGCCTGCATTTAATAATTATACTTTACATTCAATAGTCAAAAGTTTGTGCAGACATTCACTTGTAAATCAAAACAAAGAGAGAGAGGTGTAGCATTCAATACAGTTAGTTAAAACCTCTACATTTTTGCCTCCACTGGGACAAAGATGTATCAACATCCAGTCTGTCACCAAGTGTATAAAACTGAGAGGCTGCTGCTTGTACTTGACACACTATTTGGGGAGGTAAGCTCTGATATGCATCCTAAACTATGCTTACATTTATTAATGTAATATTTCCAATGCAATTTGTCTCAGTTGTGCAGTGTACTGTAATGGTTGTATTTATCTGTCTTCAGTATGTTTCAGCTAGAAGAGAACTACACACGTGTGTCTGAGTTTTTTATTGTGGGATTCCCAAGTCTCCAGTCCGAGTATTTTCACTTAGTGGCATGGTTCTTCTTCCTCCTCTATGTGATCATAGTAGTGGGTAACCTGCTGCTGATAACTGTGTTTGCTTTGGAGCAGAGTCTTCAAAAACCCATGTACATCAATATGGTCAGCCTGGCTCTATCAGATATTGGTAAATGTGGAACTGTCACCTATCTTCTTTTCTAATGATGGTGTTTTATGTGTTACAGTGCATTTCAAAATAATGCTCCTACTCCTACACTAGTGAGTGATACAGTGACTGTACAAAATGCTGATTTTAACCTTGGTAAAAGACAACCTGTGTTCAATATTCAGAGGAACAGCAGTTTTTCCAGGGGTTATGAGAGGAACTATCTTACATAATATGCTTTGTCTTATTTATTTCTTTATTCTTTATTTTCCTTTAGGCTTTTCGACAGTGACTTTACCTAAAATAATTGCTCGCTACTGGTGGAATGATGGGACTCTTGACTTTTACACTTGCATCTTTCAAGGACACATGATCCACTATTTTGGCTCCTTGAACTCTCTGATTTTACTGAGTATGGCCTTCGACCGATATCTAGCCATCTGTTTTCCTCTCAGGTGAAACACAGCAATATAAGTAGTTTTACCACTAAGCCCTAAGTTTAGACTACCGTGACCTTATTTTCTGCTTTATATTTTTCTCACAGTCCATGTTTTGTTCTTTCATCACTGAAGTCTCTCTTTGAGATTATGTTTCCATGCATCCATCTATCCTCAGATACCCAGTGCTGATGACAAACCAAACCATGACAGCTCTTACTGTTTTCTGCTGGGTGGTGTCACACATCTTCTCTGGAATCAGCACCATCAATGTTACCCTATTGCCATTTTGTGGGCCCGACAAAATCGTACAAGTGTTCTGTGACCGGACATCACTTACAGCTCTAGTGTGTGCGGACACTAGCCAACAATACAGTGTTGCCTATGCTATAGCAATGTTTATTCTGTATGTCCCTTTCGCATTGATCATCCTGTCATACATTTGTATAATAATCTCCATTTCACGCATGGCCAGTGGACAGGTAAAGTAATATGTTGTATGTTTGTCAGATTAAACCAGATACATAAACTTAACTTATAATTATATAGTTAACTGTCATGAAAATTATATCGAAGTATCTTATATCTAATAATTAAGATTTCCACATTAAGTCCTCAGTTGTCCCATTCTTAAATGACTAAAACATTGTAGCATCTGTTGCTTAACAACTACTTTACTGACATGTTTGTCTTTTGATTTTTTTATTCTTAACTCTAAAATGCTGTTTTCCTCAGGGCAGAATGAAGACTTTCTCTACCTGTGTCACCCAGGGCTGTATCCTTTCAATCTACTACATACCACGTTTCTGTGTGTACAGTGCACCTTTCATTCCAAACCTGAAAATGACCTCTGACGTGCGCATAGCCACAACCCTTTTCTACAGTATTTTTCCACCTCTGATCAACCCATTCATCTACTGTCTGAGAACTAATGAGATCAAGAAAATATTCAGACGCTGGTTCCAGAAGTTAAAGGGCATCACACCTTCAAAACATGGTCAAATTGTTGCTGTCCCAAAAACACACTGAGAAGAGACCTGTGGCTCGATCTCATTAATATGAACATAAGAGGTAATTTGTTTTGGTGAAACAAATTGCACACATTAAACATTAAAACACATTAAAGTGATTAAATCATAATATTTTTTTAGAAACCACGGTATCGCCTAAAAAAAAAACTCTTTTTGTCTTTTTGGTAAGATAAGGTAGGAACTAGTTAAGTTTGTGATTTTTGTACTCAGTGTCAGAAAGCATTGGCATTTAAAGCGTCATATTGTATCATATTTTAGCGCTACAATTAGACAGCCTGTCAAAACCCAGTGGTAGATGGTTGGTATATAATTATTGCATGAAAGGAAATAAAAAGAAAATATGAAAAATTATTTTAGCAATAAATATATTTTTTGTGCAGACGCGAACTGAATGTGTAGCCTGGTGGAAATGAGCCAGCCGAGGACACAGCTGGACACACTGTCTTTTCGGGTTATTTATTCTGAATAGAAACAAATAAAAATGGTGGTTCAAATAAAATAATAAACAAAAAATGTGGTGGCTATTTCTGACAAAACAAGGACCACAAGCACATACACATCCACAGTCAACAATACTACATTCACTGCAAGTCCTGTACAAAATGCATGCTACAATGAATGCAGAAATTTGACAAAATACTGACTGATCATTACCTCTAAGCACACATTAACACATTGCTCGACACCATTGCAGACGTCTCACTGATCATGCTAGATCAGGGGTAGGCAACCCTGGACCTAGAGGGCTGCAGCACTGCTTGTTTTCCAGCTCCAGGACCAGGGTTGCCTACCCCTGCTCTAGACCTTTTTCAACATCTCTGTTAACATCCAATGTATACAACAATGTTAGACAATAATATACACAGCATATCTGCAAGCAACTAAGAGAATTAAATCATTTTCATAAAAATAGCAATTGGAAGGGAGCACAGGAATTTGAGTCAGGTATGTAAGCCAGTGTATCTGTAGATGGTATGTGGAACAGGAGCTCTAAACAGAAGATATAAGTTATATAGAGAACGAGCAGATGAGTATATTGAGCAGTATAACTTGTCGGGTAATTATCATGGAGAAAAGAGTAAAGGACTACACTAGTGTAGTTCCATTTACAGGAAGTGGCTGCAGGAAGTGGGCAGAGGTCACAGGTGGTACAGATGTCACATGTGAACTTCCAAGATGGCAGCCAACATGCGGTTTCACCATGTGCTCAATGGTTTGGTGCCGTTCAGTCAGTGCATGATGGTCTGGTCTCCTATTAACTGAGTTTAAATACAAGATATTCAAATAACACAAGGGTATTTAAAGAGCTGGTGAGTTCTAAGGAGGGCAGGGCAAGAGACAGGTTAATCAGGGGAATCTAGGCAGGAAGGGCAACGGAGAGAAGAAAGCACAAATCTAAAAAACAAGCTAGTGTCGAGGTCCAAAAGTTCCATCAGTATTTATTAAGTCCAAATATCCACAATGCTTATACAGGCCCAAGGTCCAAGGTTGAATGAATCAAACTCACAGATTCCGTTGAGGGAGGTTCAGGTTGACAACAAGATTCAGGTCAGGTAGATTCGGCACCATGAAGATCACTCACAACTTCTGGCTTCACACAAGAGAAGTGAAAGGTGGATACAAAGGGAGCTGGGGAGCTGCAGGCAGATCGTCACAGGGTTGACCCAGAAAGAGATGCACCAACATCTGAGTTTCCACCAAGAGAGGAAAGGAAGTCACACATGCTGACCCACTCTGTTTGCTGGCACAGGTCTAATTTTCCTGTTCATCTTGTTTTCGAAGAGGGGACAGAGCAGATGATGGTAGTGCAGGCTCTTCTCCATGCTAAGTGACATCGGCACAAAATTGCTTCGGCCAAGACAACTGAGGAGTAGTGTTCCTGGAGTTCAAACAGCGGTGGTTAGTACCCGTAAACCACTTGGAATGGTGTCAACTCCATGACAGAGTCCTTCTCTGCCTCTGAGGTCCACGAGAAACGAGTCTTGGTCGAAGTTGGAGCATTAAGTGGACTGGCTATTGACTATACTGTATTTTTTGATGAACTTCCAATAGAAGTTGGAGAAACCTAAGAATCGCTGTAGCGGTTTCCAGTTCTCAGGAGTTGGCCATTCCTTAACAACTTGCACTTTCAAGAGGTCTAGGAATGAGAAATTGTCAGTATAAAATTTATTTAAAAAAATACAGGTGATTCTATAGAAGGCATTGGAGCACTGCCCACATGTGTCTCAAATGCTCGGTTTTACATTTGCTGTCAAGGTATACAGAAACAAACTTGTTCAGCATATCTCCTAGTACATCACCAACCAAATTTTGAAGCACGGCTGAGGAACTGGTGAGACCAAATGGCATGATCAGATAGTGTTTGTATATATATAGCATAGTGTCCAACCGTGGTATTGAAAGATGTCTTTCAGTTTTGTGAAGATGGTTATACCACGTTAAATCTATGAATCAGCTTCAGAGTCGATGAATGTAGGTATGGTTAAGGTCCTATCTGGTAAGTGTAGCTGCATATCAGTGTGGGGGTGAGCGTTGAATTGAATGACTTAAAGTTCAGCAGTACGCCCCCTTCTGCTCACCAGACTCAGCCCGTCCCAGTTATCACCACAGGTAACCACAGAGATAATTTGGTTTTCTTTATAACTAAATGCTCCCATTTACCAGCGATCCTAGGTTTTCCATGGCTATGTAAACATCAACCACACACAGACTGGTTCTTTGGCACCATCTTGGGGTGGCATCCGTCATGTTCCACTACCTATCATATATTGGACAGATCGTAAAAACCTTGAGTATATTGGCTCAGCCAAAAGACTGAACAAGCCTGCTGGCTTTTTTTTCATCTGTTTCAATTTTGTTATTGCTTTTCGCCCAGGGTCTAAAAACATGAAGGCTGATGCTCGCTCTCAACAGTTCCCCTGGCCCAGAAGAGCCCAAACCATGTGACACCATCGGCTCTTTTGTCCTGTGCTATAGGAGCCGCTCAGTGGAACATAGAAATACACATACAAGATGCCATAACTAAATACCACCCACAGTTGAATGGACAGACTGAATGGTTGAACCAGGAGTTAAAAAAGTCCCTCCGCTGCCTCTGCTCTCAGGAAACCACCTCCTGGGCCAGGAACCTCCTTTTGGATAGAATATGCCCACAACTCTTTTCCCTCGTCCGCTACTGGCCTTTCATCCTTCCAAGCCACCTTTGTATACCAACCTCTGCTTTTTCCATGAATTCAGCCTGTAGATAATGCTGGATGGTTGCTTTCTGGAGTAGATTGCAGACTATCTGGTAGGGAACTGATAGACCTGCTTATAAGGGAGGGATAGCAGGTGGAGGAAATCAGGTTACTTGGGCAAGCGGGGAAAAGGTGAACAGGAAGAAGACCATATATGGGAGCTAAGTAATTTTGTTAATTACTTTATTGGACTGTACAGTGATGTTCCTGGTCATTTCATGGCTCCAAGAAACCATATGTAATATGATAACATGGCAAGGAGTTTCACCAACAATGACTAAATTAAGCTGACAAGCAAAATATACCTGGAAGTTTAGACCCATGTGAGGGCATTGCTGATGTAGTGTATCTCCAATAATTAGAATATCAGTAGTCATCACTCATCAGTATCAAGTGAAACTCTCATATTCTCTAGATTCTGCACACATAAAGTCACATATTTCATATTGTTTTAAAAAATGTTTAAAAATACTAGATTTTTTCTTAAGATCATTAAAAAAAAAGATTTACAAAAATATCCAATACATGCTCTGACAAATATGTTCATACCCCCCAATTCCTGGACTAGGTTCCTTCAACATTAATAAGTAAATCAATATAGCATAACATTGAAGCAATTATCCTGTGGTTGTCATGTTTGGTGTTTTAAGCAGGACCCAGAAGAAGTCAGACAGAAAGCTGGTAGGTTTTAACTGTTTTATTATAAAACAAAGATTGAAGTAAAGCAGGTAACTGGGTGCACAGATCTGGAACTGGACAAGTGAGGGGTGAGAGTGAATGCAGAAGTTGGGAACGGGGCAGGTCAGTAGTCGCTGTAAACGGGAATGGGCGGATGAGT
>OMLM01020150.1:0-13070 GCA_900302695.1 Helostoma temminkii | reverse complement strand
AAATAACAATCCAGGTGGCTGGAACAAAACAGCAAGGTGAGCTTTGCTGATGAGCTGACAACTGGTAGAAGCAGGGTTTTAAGGTGTGGCTGATTATGATGAGCTGCAGCTGGGGGTGATCAGTGTGACAGGGGAATAGTGCAGACTGCCAGCACAAAACAGGTGAGCATAATTTGGTTGATGAGTGGATTAAACCAGAGAGAGAGTGAGGTGTTGCTGCAGACCAGGTTGCATGTAGTCTGTTTCTGATAAATGTTAGGGATAGCCGAGGGTTGAGCCTATGCACCCTGACTCCGTAAAAATGAATACTTACTTTTTTTTCCAGTTTTTATTACTTTGTACAGCATTATCACCCAAATTAATTAAATTGTCATTGCTTTGTCACACTTGGAAAATAACATAAGTATAGAATAATTGTTGAAGTTTATTATTTTAAAGATAGAACGTGCTGGGAGTGGGTGTTGGAAGTCTTTAGTAGGTTGGAGTGAGATACAGGTCATGTGGAAGGAGGCCTATGGCCAACGAGACCTGGATGAAGGCAGGCTGCGGAGAACTGGAAGCCATAAATGTTCACCAAATGGTGGAGCAAGTGATGAGTGACAACATGGCGACACTCAGAGAGTCAGCGTCTGCTGCTTGGTGCCTACCTGCAGAGATGATGCTCCAAAGGGGAAGCAAATGAGTGGTTGAACAACCACAGGTCCTCCAGAGAAAACAGCTATTATTATATTAAAATATTCTATACCATTCTCATACTTGTCTTGTTTGACCTTCTTTCTCTTTCTGAATCCCTTTCTGTCCTCAAATACCTAATGCTGATGACAAACCAATCCACAACTGGCCTGATTCTCTTATGATGGGTGGTGGCATACATTTCCCCTGGCATTGGCATCAGTTATTACATCTTTTTATTATATAAATGTCAGCAAACATTGCATCAGTCTCGTCATTCTCAATAAAAATGGCCCAACCACACTCCTCCCAAACCATCTAATCATCAGTGCTCTGGACCCCATCACTTCTGGTCTTGTACAAGCAAGTGTACCCACATTAAATTAAGCCATTGCACAACTAATTAAATACTGTAACTAGCACATCTTTCACAACAGACTCTGTCCCCACAACATTTTTATTGCCCGGATCGCAGTATTGCTTAAAAAGCCCACCCTCAAGCCCTCCCTTGTTGATCATTACATATCTGTCTCTCACATTTCTGTCTAAAACCTTTGAAATAGCAGTCTTCAGCAAAATGTCTATTTCTCTATCTCTGAACAGCCTCTGCTGTCAGCTACTCCAGCTTAAGGAGGGTGGTGTGGTGTGTACTACAAAAGCTAAGGCCTAGTCTTCTGTCCTAATCCTTTTTGATAAACTCTTCTGTAAACCACCAAATCCTCCTGTCATCTCTGGCTCAGCTGTTGGCTGTCTAAAGTTCTTCCTATCTGGAACAGCACACAGGTATTTCTGTTATTTCTACTGGATGATTCTATTGTCTGATCATACATTCCTGCCTTAACTGTCTGACAAGTTTCTTCAAGACAGAAGTTCTGCACTAAACACTTTATTACTACACAATATTATAAAACATTATAGCTGTGCTCAGTATCTACAGTTGACACCTACTTTTTTTATCATTCATTTTTCTTTTAGGTTTAGCACAGTGGTGTAGTGGTTAGCACTGTTGCCTCACAGCTAGAAGGAGCTGGGGTTCAAATCCACAGGCAGGAATCATCATTTTCAGTGGTAACATATGTAATTCAGCTGGTGATATAAAACACGTTCAGCCATAAAATGTGACATTTTAAAAAAGCGCCAAGAAAATTTTATTAAACACTATGTCAATATTCTTTAAACTGATAATAAATAAGAACATTTGAGTAAATGAAGCTATAATGAAGGACATTATAAATGACTACCCTGATCAAATGAGAATTTGAGTATTAGCTGTTAAAACAGTAAACAGTAAACTGTACGTAGATTGAATGCTGCATGAAAACATGTATTACATTATGCAGAGAATTTTTTTCAACAAGCCGCTTTACAGATTTCCCTTTGAGCAGTTAACTGCAAGAAGGAGGAACTGTACTTGTCAATTGGTGTAAGACTTTATGTAATTCACTTTTCACTGTGTACATTTATTGCACTAGTGGTGTTATGTAGGTGTCTTGCCAGAAGATGGCAACATCCTCAAACCTTGTTCAATAGTTCAAACACATAGCAAAGAAAATTATATTTTGACTGGTTTATGTTTGGTGAACCTTGTCCCATCTTTATTTTTGTTGCAAATATCATCCATCTTAACATGAATAATGTATGTGTAGCTTAATGAAAGGTGTTGCCCATACATGCCCACCCTGTCAGTCCTGTTCATTTTACGGCTTATTGTTGCAGTCAAATGCATAAAATCGCTTCCATTTTATTAAGGTTTATAGATGCAGTCTAGCCATAAATGTCACTGTTGTAAATGTCACATATATTTAAATGATCCTGTAAAATGGTTACTCATGCAGACCCTCACTACCTTTGGAACAATAATTTGTTGATATAAAGAGACTCAGAGGTCAGGCAGCAGCAATACAGAGAGGTTTAATGTCACACAAACAGAATGTGCCACCATGAGTGATACTACTGTAGGCACAATCCTCTCTGTCTGCACCCAGGCTAGTTCCATATGTGTGTGTGTGTGTGTGTGTGTGTGAATAACAAAAGAGCAGTTGTGTTCATGTTGAATGCCTGGCCCACATTACCGTCACTGTGTGGTGGACACAGCATGACTGCAGGAAGGAGAGCAGGGAGGAGGGGAGGTAAAAATACACACAAATTCAGAGTCATCATTTTTAACATGTCACAAACTTAGGGGCGTTCAAAAGTAATAGTTTATTTCTTTAATTTCAAACTGGAATAACATGTTGATTCTTGGAGGTTTACTACATTTGCAAACCTGCTCTTGGATCAGCGGGCTGAGCTGTACACAGTGTCCCAGACTGTTCTTCCTGCACTTTGGCCTACTCATTGACGGACACAGTTTGCACAAAAAATAATGCAACTCTCTCCTGTTTTAAGATTAAATCAGCTTGAATGCTGAGCAAACTTCAGCTCTTTCTTCTGCATCATCTAAGTTGACTGTCAACAAGATTTGTTTTAACTGTCTGTCCAAAATAAATATGAAAGAAGAAACACTAATCAACATACTTTATCAAGTGAGAGACAGTTGACTGTCAACTAAAAATAAATACATTCCTACACACTGAGTGTATTTTACTGAAGTGCTACCTAGTTCACTTCAGTGGTTAGATTGAAATCACCACATACATCTATCTCGTGGTGTTATTTTACGTATTATTTTACATGTGATAATCTGGAACAGTGGTGGAAAACATGTATACACAGAATAATTGGCATCAGAGTAAAATTACACCATATAATTACATTATACAATACAATACAAATGTCTGCCCAGTTAATTCAGCAGTGTGATGACACTCCTGTTAACAGTCAGGTGATTCATTGTTAAATATTGCTGCTGTGCATCAGTGCAGTAGCTTGTTAAAATCAATGATACTTTATGATTTAAGTGCTGTGAGTCAAGAAAAAGGCAGTTCACTTCAATAACTTTTATTTAGTTTACAGATGTATTCCATTTTGAAGTTTGGAGGAGGGAGAGGGAGCATTAGTGCTATTTACAATTGGTTTGAAAACGCTTATCTCTGTACAGATTTGAACCCTGATCAATATAAACAATATTTTTTTAAGACCTAGTGCTGTTACAAAGCGATTTTTTAAAGCAAAAAAACGATTACATTAAATTATAAACATGAAAAATAATTAAAAAAACACAAAGAAAATGAAACTACGGTCTGTGGATGATTAGGGAGGTTTTGCTGCTGTTAAGCACAAGACATTGTCAGCGAGTGACTGTGAACTGGCTAGAAGCTAACCGTTTACACAATCATAGACTAAACACCAATATACTGTATCAACAAGATCTAGAGCCATCATGTTCTATATAAGTTTCATATTAAATATATTCTACATGTTACCCTAGTTTGGAACATTACTTCCATTGGAAAAATATAAAATAAAACACTTTTTATACATTTTTATTAATCTGATGAAGGAACACATGCTTCAGTTGTGCAAAACAGACTCATTAATGCAGAGGAAGAATTAAGGAGAGAGTAAGAAGCTAATTAAGACAAATAAGGAACTTTTTTTATTCTGAGTTAATTTCCCTGCTTGGACAGCAACTGTTAGAGAGATCCTTCACAACGTGGTTTAAAAAGGAGCACAACAAGCCTTTCCTTGGAGCGCACGGACACGGAGGAGGAGAAAACTTACGTGACAATTTTTTAATGACAACACTGGTTGGTCAGTAATATGCACGGACTGTCAAAACACAGTCACAAATGTCGTGGACAACAAACAAACAATCAATATAAGACCGCCGACACTGGCCGTTTGTCTGTTTGCTTGTTTGTTAGGCTTTGTTTGGCTAAAATTTGACAACAGAAAGAGTAGGATGTGTTCGTTCTCTACAGCGCTGCGCAGACAGAAAGGAAAAGATCCTCTCATGTGACCTTTACGGGCGCACGCAGAGGAGGGCAGTAAAAAGGACACGTGTTTGTATATGAGTGTGTCCTGGTTTGACTTCTCTGGTCAGGCACATCTAAGCTTCGTCTGCTGCACTGAGGGAGATCACACAAGCACATATGGTTGGATGTGTAGACAGGGTGTCATACATGGCGTGTGTGTGTGTGTGTGTTTGTACATGTATGTTGGTGAGTTGTCATTGGTTCATTCTCAGCGGTCTGCGTGAGAAAACAAGGCCACACACATACAGTACAAACCTGGGCACTGCACTGCTATGACAACCAGCTACAACAGGGAGACATTTTGAAACTGACTTTTAACAGACTAGCTGAGGATAGACTGTGTATGTAGAGCTAATGTACATATATGTATGAGTGTGTGTGTGTGTGTGTGTGTGTGTGTGTGTGTGTGGCAGAAGGCTTAACAAGGTGTGCTTTAGGAAAGAAAGAAAAAAAAAACATGCAAATCCAGCTCCTTTCCCTAATTCTCAATAATGACAACAAATCAAGTACAACAAAGGAATCAACTACTGATAATCAATTTTCGGCTCTGTGTCCTGGATCAGCATGAGCCTGCTGTCTTTGTATGTACGTGTTTGTGTGTGTGTGTGTGAGAAAATCTCAAAAAGAAATTGAGAGAGAGTGTGTGTTTATGTGTATGCATATCCTCATTGCGGACAGGCTCCAGGACAGGGGACAAGCTCATTAGGTCCAGGACGTTGAGGGTGAGTACAGATAAGGAGGATGGAGGGCCGGCAGCAGAGGTGTGTATTTACAGGATGACGCAGCAGTTACTCTCCCCGGTCTTCTCCCTGTTCCTCTGACCTGGGAACATACATACGCAACACAGTAAGAGAGGTACCAAGTGAAACATAACTAGATTTCTTTAGATTTTTGGAAAGACATCTTCTGTCTCTATCTCACTTTATGGATTTACATTGATTTTGTCAGATGTTTGTGAAATGAGGATTTTATCACCACGGCGCAGCAGCTTTGGAACGATTCCTGGTTACCAAATAATGTTCATGGGATGTGATTAAATTGTAACTTCAATCATATTTGTTCAGCTGTCTCGCACCAAAAAGAGAAAATTATGTAACTCGGAGCAACTATATTGTAATTTTGCTGCCTTGAAGCACTGAGGAGGAGACTGAATGGAAGTTCAATGATTACTTTCCGTCACATCTAACCTCTTCTTTAATTTAGCATTTAGCCAATGATATAGCACAGCTGCTGTCATTAATCTGTGCTGATTTTGTCAGCTGGCTCGCTCTCCCACCCCTTAACAGAAGATGTGTTTTATTATCAACTGAAATCAGGGCGAAGAACATTTTCATTTTGTTCAGCGTGGACAGAGGTCTTTACAGAAATGACCTGGAAACACTGTGTACACATGACGACAGCATTTTTAAATTTAGACAGGTCACTGCAGGTGCAGTCTATATGCTGAGTACAGATACAAGATAAAGTAGCCACTGTCAACACAGCAGGGATGCTAACACAGGGAGCTCTGGCAAAACAAGGGTCAAGGATCTTCTGTCAAAAAATCTGAACCAGGCTCAGCTCTGTGATGTCATCCCGCAAGGTGCTGCATTGGCCAATCAAATACTGTACATTCAGCTTTTTAATCTCACAGTCATCACAGATCAGATTTCCTGAACTGTATTTCATGTTTAGTTTAGTTTGATGTGACACATCAATAAAATGACTGCTGATTGTTAATAGTCATGAAGAGAAAAGCTAAAGCTACATAACATCATCAAAAATCATTAGAGTAGTCTCGACTACCGACACTATAAAATACTATAAGGTTTTGGGTAAAGAGCACATAACACAAGAGCACTAACACTAACAGTCAGGTAGAATAAATATGTAGTGGTAATTTACTGTAACACATATGAATCAAGGAGGATATACTATATAAACAATATGAAGAGAAGTAGTAAGACACAGGAAGAAAGATACACGGCACAGAAAGGGCTGAGGAAAAAAAAAATCTATCTGTCTTTAAGTCGGATTGGATTTTGATGATAACAACAGGTAAACGATATTTGCAATCTTAAAACCTTATACAAGTCCTAAATTATATTTTCTCTGTCTTACTAATGCTAATGATCTACTACCGACCGATTACTACTAGACCAGTGTAGTTACTTTCTTCACAAACTGACACAACTTGGGGGGAGCAAGACCATTTAGTGTCTCTTCACACTGTATAAGCAAAGACTGTACATTAAACTGTACATTAAAAATGTCCACCAAACCTACAAACCAGTTTGTAGTTTTTAATCATGTATTGAAAGAGACAGCACCACCACCAGAAAAAGGTCTTAACACTGACAAGATGGAAAACATAACACATAACAAGTTTATTTTATTCCATTTAATTTCTTACTGTATTACTGAACTTTTCCTTCTGCACAGTGCAGATTATTCTGACCTAAGGTTATTTATTTGTTAATTTATTCATTTTGTACCTTGACATGGATGTATTTTACCAGTAATACATAGAAAATACTGAAGTCAGTAACTAGTGCTCGTTGTGCCACCAATAAACTTAGATGTGTATCTGAGCCAAGGGCGTAGAGGTTTAGTTTTATCTTTTGTTGGGGAATTTTTTTGTCAGCCACCCAAAATAAATTTGTTGTTGTTTGTCCACTTATTCTTTACCTTGTTCCTCACTGATTTGCACACACACACACATACACACATGCCTAAAGCTGAAGAAAGATGATTTATTAAATATGTATTTGTTGATATACCTTGCATGAAACCAGACTTTAATTGCAAACATATATTTAACATTTTGAAATAAATATAAATCTGAGAGTATCTGAGAATAAAATAAAGCCTAATGTTAACTGACATATCAACTGGAGAAGCTGTGGCTAATTTACCTTATAATGGTCAAGCTTTAATGTCCTACATGGGGTAATAACTGCTTCTGATCCCCATTTCAAAAGGGTGTGGGGGATTAAAAAGTAAGTAGCTATTCTGACTTTCAAAGATAAACGTTAGGATTGAGCAGAAATTAAATGACTTACACTCTGTGTCTGTTTTAAAGAAGAACCAATGTCTTAATTTGCTTTGGGAGGCAACCGACGTGTCTGACAACCATAAATACACCATCAATACCCAAACTAATTTAATAAAATACTCTCAACTGATGTTAGTTTTATCCAAACTATAAATACTTAAAGCTTCAGATCCATCATCATTCATGACCAGCTCCAGTACGACTGCTGCTGGGCTGCAGCTGGTCAGTAATGCATAAAACAGTTTGATGTCAAGTGCTGCCAGATCACAGTCGAGTATGTCTGACATCTAAATTTTTCACCCACTAAAGTCAGCCCGTCTCTCTACATACTACTGCCTCCTACGGCACAGTCACAAAAAGGAGACCTGTCGTCTAATATGATTAATATTAGCTGTGTATTCTACACAGAGTGATGCATCTAGGGAACACACTTAAGGGAGCCAATTATTTGCACCAGTGGCTGTCCCTTAAACAGAAGAAATGTGTAGAGATAAATAAGGGGTGGAAACTGAATGTTTAAAGTTGTTCAGTGTGTGAAATGCCTCCTGAAAGGAAATAAGGGAGACGGGGAGCTGGTTACCTTGGGAATTTGGCTCAGGCAAATTCTCTCTGGCAACTAAATGCATCACTGTGGTCTTCCCCAAGGGCAGTTTGAGAGCTAGTGGGGGAGAAGTGAGAGAGAGAAAATTAGCAGTTATTCAGTGAGCAACACTACATCTGTCTTTACAAAGTTATTCACTGTCATTAGCAAGTGACTCATAATCTGCTTTCTGAAATAGTACAATTTGCTACTAACCACATACAAGCATCATAACGTATGAATGCAAGGTGATTTATATATAACAAACTCTTGTAAACTCTTATAAATTATGCGATACGCATGTGGTGTTAGTTTTAGCTCGACTGTAAGAGGATTCTGTGCCAGTGTGCAAACACGTTAAACCAACGATAAGGGACTTATCAGATGGATGGCAGTAATGGGATGAGTGTAAAAGGGCTAGAAGCAGCCATAACCCTGTTAACCCCACAAAACACCAGTAAGAATCAAAACTGGGTTAAGTTGACAAAAAAGCCTAAAAGCCAGAGAGAAGTGAAGTGCACTTCCTCAAAAGGAACACATCCTCTTTTTCTCTTCACTTATGGCATTCAATTTCATGCCCCCTCTCTGCCTGTCTCTTCTTTGTGTGCTGCCTGAGCGCTGCTCTAATGCCAGTGTTGCCCCTTTCCTGACCAGCCTCTTTCCCCTCTTTTTCTGTATTTCCTCTCTCCTCTCCCTCCCTCTCTCCATCAAAGCGGGCTTGTCCGGAGCACTGAGGTACCTCTGTTCTGCGGCTCAGGAAAAAGATGAGAACAGTAAAGAACTTTCCAGCAACACACTGCTGTGATTTTTTCTGTGCGTGTCTATGAACAGGTACATTTTGTGTGTTTTCTCACCTCCTAGTGTTACATTTCCATGTAGAAAACGTCCCTGGTAGATGAGCCTCAGTATGTTAGGACTGCTGACCTGCTCTTCCTCCCAGTCTGAAAGAAAAAAGGGAGAGGCCAGATGGAAAGAGTGTTTAATAAAAAATTTTTAAAAGCATGGAAAAAGACAATGAAATGCTTCATATATTTAAATTATCTTATCTCTTACTGACTGACATTTTACTGTACCATAAAACATCACCGGTAGCGTTTAATCTGTTACACAAACTTCAGCACGTGCAGGTTAAATAACATTTTACAAACTTGTTATTGCACCTTGAAACTGAATTTATTTGAAAAACTAAAATAAACAGAGTCAGTTTTACCGAACATTGCTAAAGCAGACCAAGAATTACTAGGGGAGCTCTAAGTTCAGAGTGGATCTGATGGATCTTCCCACTACTATACAGTGTTAGTCAAGTTTTCTGTCAATCTAAGGTTTATAGTATAGTGAAAAATTGCTTTCTGGAAAAATGACCAACAACCACACTCAGGATATTTTAGGGCCTTAATTTTAGAGCATTAAGTACAGAATGTATAATATGTGGGCATGTGGGATGCGCCAGAGAATGTGAGAAAGACTGAGGCAAACACAAGGTGTGGCTTGGGAAGCTAAAGACAAAAGTGACGGCACTTTTAAATGAGAGAGGAAACAGCAGGGGGAGTTGCACGGCAGCATAGTCTGGCCACCAGATGTTTGTCTCCAGCTAAGCAGAGGGTGTTGGTGCTGACTGAGCGCCTGCTCTGGGTCTTTAGGGGTTCAGATCTGTTGCCTGGGAGGAACACAGAGTGCTTCCAAAAACTGAAAGGAAAAGTCCTGTTGTCAAGGAGAGTCCATGAGCAACATTTATAGTTTTTCATGCACTGTTAGGCTTTTCCTAAACTGGATTACATTCACTGCACAGTAGAAAAGTCTGTTTAAATCTGAAGGTGGTGTATTGTCGGCACTATCGAATGAATCTTAACACTGGTGTAGCAGCACTAAGTAGACACTGGATAGCTCCTAAAAACACAGCTAGATAAACGTGAAGTCAGTGAAATCATTAGCAGCTTAACTGTTAGCAATAACGTCTTCTGCAGTCGAGCTGCCGATGTGTTTATGTAATAATGTCATGCATGACTCACAACACGATATGAATCTAGATTACATTATCTATGTGCAGAATGTGAGAAAACAGCAAATGCTCCAGTAAATCGAACATTTGCTAAATGTCTGCATTGGGCAGTTAATGTGAAGCAGATGTGAAGCACTGCTCACCTGCAGTAAATATGAATAATACAGATCAGAAACAGATATCGTTTTCACATTCATTGTCCTCATACACAAGAACTGAAACCTGATAGTGATCCTGTCGGCAAAGGGACAAATCTGTAAAAACCCGAAATTAACCAAGCAACATTTTACATGAACAGTACAGTACTGATGAGTGCTCGGAGACGAAATGTTCAAGTGCAATGTTACCATAGCGACACAACAGAAATAATCTGCATAATGCTGATTTTACATATGATTTTTACATATGATTTTGAATGTGATACTTCGCAATAATCGGAAATCTGATTAAGTATTTTTCTACTGTGTTAGTGCTACTTAAGTCACATTAAAGCTCTCAAGGCTTCATGCTATGACAAACACACTCAAAAGCCAGCTCCAACACTGACCATGTGATTACACCAAAACTAACATCTTAAAGAGCTGCAGACCTGTGTGCTACTGTAGTACCCTGTGGATCTGTTATTGCACTGCATTCCCTTTAACATTACACACATTCATTTGCCATTTCATTACCTTCTGAAACTATACTTTAACAATCGCTGAGGTAGTTGCGAGGGGCTACTCACCCATCGGCCAGTTGTCGTAGACGTGTTTGGCGATATCTGCAGCCGAGTCATTGGGAGAGAAGAGGAATTCTTTCGTCTTCCCACTGACTAAAATAAGCCGCAGGTTTATCTGCAAGACAGATTAAAACAAGTTGAGTTAAAAGACAGTGTGGTAAAACATTACTGGGTGCATCAGTTTGATAACAACACAAACAACCATCGTATACGCCACATTAAATGCAGTGGAAAAAGGAAACACGCAGGTTCAAGCTAAGTTATTTAATAGGAAACAGGAGAAGGATATGAAGACCCTCGAGGAGCGTCTTTCCGCAAGATTAACTCCCATCTGTGTCTCCAACTTCCTCTTCACTTTCTCTCATGTCTAATTTAACTCTGTCTCTTTGTCTTTGGTCCTCGGTTCTGAAACTAACAGGCAGGGTGTCACCTCCACTTAATTTCCTTTGCCTTATTCTTTTTCCTGGTTTTACTTTATAATGCGATGTTCTTCGTGAGACTAAATCAGAGGTGATATTTCACACATTAGAAGCCCTGTGCCCGGTTTTCTCCACTTGTTATCATTAGTGTAGTGTAGTTAGGAATACACTACCAACTCCTTCCCATCTTAGAGCCACAAGGTTCATTCAGTCTGATATTATTATGAATCATGTATAAACTAAACTTGTCTTTCCACAGTCAGAGTGTATCAGCGTCTTGTTTGAGGATGATGCAGCATGCCATTAGATTTTTGAGGCTAAAAACAGATCTAAATGTTAAGATTTCTTCATTAATGTACGGGAAAGAGAAAATACTAAAGAACAGACGATACTTAGAGGTAAAGAAAATGGTTGCTTTTCTTGCGATTGCCTAAACAATTAGCATAAACTGGGGACGAGATAGCAGCAACACATTTTTCTAAAAGTTAGTCTTTTTGAAATGTTTCTGGATTTTGCGCCTTGATCAGTGGCTTCTCTAACCCAGAGGTTATGCAACCCCAGTCCTACAGAGCCACAGTCCTACTTGTTTACCAACTATCGCTGCACTTACAGTTCCTGAACACACCTGATCCTGGAAATCAACAGAGGGAAGAGCATTGATACTTTGAAAACAAGCAGGGCTGTGGCTCTCTAGGTCTGCCCTGACTCCTACCACATGAACTTAGTACCTAGTCACCTTTGTCTTAAGAGCTATCTTCTGCTGAAATCAACAACTTCCAATTAATATGAACTACAACCAGATTAAATTACCTGCCACTATAATACAGATCAGAGATAATCTTTTAACTGGTAGTATGTGTTTAGCAGTGGCACAGTTTCCCTTTAAATGCCAGGGCAAAGGTCTGTGCTGGGTGTTTCCCTGGCGTACTGTACTGTGTGTGTCTGGCCTGCAGTGCGTGCATGGCACAAGCACGTGTATGTGTCATTGTTGCTACTCTGCTTCCATGTGCTGAGCGCCTGTTAGCCCTCTACACCCCCCTCCCCACACCAAGCACGTATGCGCACACAGAGCCGACTGTAGTGATGTAACAGAGCTAACACCAACAGATTGAAACAGACATCTCTGCAAGCGTGTATCAAAGCAGCTTATAGTTTTAGCAAGCAAGAGTCATAAAGACGGATACATATATAAAACTATACATGCAAATAAGCGATTATCAGAAAATATTTGGCGTCTGTACTGACCAAACAGACACTCCGTACCTCAACATGGGTAAAGCAGCTTCTAAGACATTAGATGAACTTGATAGATTTCATCTTTGTTAATAGTCTCGGCCTGAAAATACACCCAGAGTAATCAGAGTCAAAGAAATAAAAATACTAATGCATATGTGCGTGCATCTTTAATTTTATTTTGTTATTTTAACCATTAAGCTTCAGGCATTATGTTTTTTTGTTCCATATTGTATGGTTATCAATATTTAATGTAATCAAAATCTGCTGCTCTGCCCCTAGGATCCCCCTAGATCAATACAGTGTTACCTAATCTACAGTATCTAATCTAATCTAATCTAATATAATGCACATAAATGCACATAAAGCTGTCACTTGTGAATCAGCATTTTTCATTTTTTAAAAATAACTGAAAAATGCTGACTCACAAGCGACAGCTTTATGTGCCGAGGTAAAACGCGGATCATGAAACGGGGATTTGCAGAACGTCGCCGA
>OMLM01020149.1:42947-55906 GCA_900302695.1 Helostoma temminkii | reverse complement strand
ATATATATGTATATGATATACTGTATTCTCTCTCTCTTTCACTCAACACACACACACACACACACACACACACACACACACACACATACAGGTACCTGTTGCTGTTCCAGTTGTGCCTTGTTGTGTCGGATGATGTTGCCCTTCTCTAGCAGCTGTCTTTGGTTCTTCTCAAACTCTTCCTTTCCCTGACAGATCATCATAAAGACACACAGATGTTACACCACCTGTACACACTAACACGGGTTATTTAAAGTAGTAATATTAGCAACATGTAGCTGCTGTCCTCTAGTGGTGACAAACTGCAAAGCATTGCTGACATCATCGCCTCCTTGCAAATGTTACCTACTAACACACACGTTAACTTGCTCGGTAAAAAGTTGCTCACTTAACTTATTCACTGTGGCTGTAAGTGTGTACAGAGATTATGTCTCATTTTTCAATGAAACAACTTGTTAAGTGTAAAAAAGTAATTATATTATTAAGTGCAGTGATAGGGTTTCTGTTTAGCTTGTCAGCTCATCAACTGTCCTCATAACTATCTACAAAAGTGTGTGTACCTGTAGATGTACGTAGTCATAATCCTCCATCCAGCCTTCCTCTGTAGTCTCATATGGTCTGTCCACGCCTTCCTCTTCCTCTGCAGCTGTAAACTTTGGTGGCGAGGGAAGAGGACGTGACTGAATGCTCACCTTCTCCCCTCCCTGATAAGTCCCACTTCCTGATCCTGTCATATGACCACTGATCTCCCCAGGAACTGGAGGAAGCGGCAGCTGCTGCTGCTGCCGGTTGGTCCGTTTGAAGAGAAGTGAGGCGTTACCATGTAGAAAGGAGGCGAGCTGCTTAGCGTCGTCCGGGATGCCTCGAGCAGTCATGATCAGTCGATCTAAGTCATCCCCTCCGGGTGGTGGTGATGTGAGCACAGCATGCGACCAAGAAATGGTGTCTAAGCTCTGACTGTGTCGAATCAAACTGTGGAAGACCTCCTCCATCTTCCCTACCTGACGGCCCAGTTTGGTCTGCAAAGAGCGGTCTGTTGCTTGAGCAGCATTCGCCACAGCACCCCGGGCAAACTCTAGGAAGTCTCGGACAGTGGTGCGCACCCGGTCAGCAGCCTGATGAATGGCTGGGAGGTTTCCTTCTAGATGAGCTGGGCTTCTCCAATTACCTGTTATGTAGGACATCATCAGGGAAACACTGGACTCAACCGCTTGCTGGAGGCGAGATAGTCGCTCCATGGCCTGCTCCAGGTCCAAGAGGAGGGGTTTGCTTGAAGGGGGACCAGGGGTTGGAAGTGAGGAGGAGGCTGACGAGTCACGGACAGGAACCATGTCTAAGGATGAGGCAGAGTGGTTACTTCGTGTGCTTCCTGTGCTTGAGGCAGACAGCCGCTTGAAGGACATGGCCAGTTCCTCACTGGTGGACTGGGCATCGCGCACAACCTGAAAAACGGATCACAAGTGAAATTATGTAGCAGCTATTTGCATCAGGACAGAATCCAGAGAGATGAATGTGATATGGACAGTCACCAGAAGTGAAAGTACGCTGGTATGGTCTGGTACTCCACACCAGCAATACATTAAAAATGCACAGTGTGTTAACACACACAGCGCATCATTACGTGTCCTCATGCTCTGACAAATAAGTTAATAGATGGGGTATGGTACTGTGTGACTGTCTGCAGCTTACACGTTACACCATTTATGTCAGTGTGTGTGTGTGTGTGTGTGTGTGTGTGTGCAGAATGCTCTCCAGGCCAACAGTGGTCTGCTACCTATAATCACTGAATGTCAGCATTAAGAGCACTGTTTTTAATAAAATAAACACAATCAAAATACTCAGACAGAAACTTTAACTTATAGTAACAAATTACATTATATTTTTTAAGTAACAACATTATTGTTTGAAATGTCTAAAGCTATAAGTGAACAATGAAATTATCCATTTTGTAAATTATGTACATAAGCTGTTGAAATCACTGAAGCAGACAGAGAAAATCTGTTATTAAAAATAATTCCTACACCCCATATTTTAAGCTGCCATCTTGGCCAGTCTTGAAAAAGACAATCTCTGTTAAATCTAGTTAAGTAGATTTTAGCACAATTTTATTATTACAAATGCTGAGTAGCTAGTAACTTCAGAAAACCACTGGCCACAGAGGCTGGTGAGCAACAAAGTTAATGTCAAGCCCTGATCTTAAACACCAGTGTTCACCTGAGAACCTGCAGTCTCCTCTCTCTGTTGGTCAGGCTGCTGCTGACAGGACTTTCAGAATAAAATTGTGTTAAACAATAATAAATTAGCTTGGCAAGAACTGGTTAATTAACCTTCTAATGTATAGTATAACTCTGCTTTACACTTTACACTAAATAGTAACTTTTTCCTCCCACAAATTGTTTGAGAACTGCAGTGATAAAGTTGTTTCATAAAATCATATGTCTATCAACTCATTATGCAACCTAACCCTGCAAATGTGAATACACTGATGTTAGTTTCCATTAAAGACAAATGAAAATGTTCACCACACCATTGCACAATTCACCAGGACAGGATGGATAATAAATGATTTCAACAAAATGTAATATTCTTGTGGTTGGGTGACACACTGCCAGTATATTCAAACATCCTCCAAAAAATATGGGACTGCCCCTTCTTACCTGTGGGGGGACATCGTAGACATATTGGTCTCCCATCTCTCCTCCTCTCTCTTCTCGCTCCCGAGGGAAGTCGTATACATCCTGGGTTGGGTGACCTCCAGTCCGTAAGCTGGCAGGAATGTCATAGATCTCCTGTGGGGCATGGACGACTCCGCTCCTGTCTCCGTGATAATGCTTCTCAGTCAGCATTGGGGGTGGAACATCATACACGTCTTCCGGAATGGGTGGCTCGTCGTCGTCATTGAGGTTGTTATGTGGGTACTGGGGAGGGACGGGTATTTGAGGCTTGAGTTTGGCAAAGTGGGGTGGTACATCGTAGGTCTCCTCTCTGATTGGCTGAGCATCGAGGACGTCTTTACTGACAGATGGGGGGAAGTCATAAACCTAAGAGAGAGATGGATAGAAATTTTCTGAATTAAATGAACTGAAGGCTGCTCATGACACCAAAGATGGTAAAATTGCCAACTATTCTCAAATTATGTATGATTACACATATAAAATAAATCTTCAAATCAGGCAGTTCTACAAAGATTGCTATGCTGCCCATGTCTCATTTACATATACTGTAAGTATGTAAATACTCAATAATTCCAAAAGCCTTACCATCTGCTGTATTGTCTTGTCTTTGCTGGCAGGGGTGTCATATATCTCCTGACCACCAGAGGGCCCCTTCACCACCATGGGTGGAGTGTCATACACCTGAACATACAGGAGAAGACAAACATAAATAAATGGTGCCACATGTCACACAGGAGACGCACACAGATTCTGTCAGTACAGTGATGTGATACATGTACACAGCACACTCATTCAGTTTTCACTGAGGCAGCTCCACAAATCCTGCATTAAGTGTTTGGAATTGTACTATATGATTTGTGACCAAATATTTTTTTCTCTCTTTCTTTCCACTCACCCCGACCAGTTGAGGTAGATGGTCGCCCACGCTGAGCCTGGTTCTGTTAGAGGTTTCCTCTCTACTGTCTCCTAGTGCTGTTTTCTATATAATTGTATAGTTACATTCTGTAAGGTCCTAAACATTGTGTTATATTACTAGTTACATTCAGAGTCATCTGCCATGCAGTAGACTCATTATTGCAGTACTTTCATACTTAAACAGCCCAGCAGCTACATGTGTTATTAGTGCTACACATCTTCCTCCTAGCATTCCTCATCTCAACCATTAAGTTCATAACTCATTGTTTTCTTCCTTGTCTTTTCTTCTGTCTCTATTGTGACTCCCGTTCTCATTTTGCTGGAGTCGTAGAGAGTGACCTTTCTCTTTTGGCTTGTCAGCATTAGGTTTCTCCTCTACATACAGTTGGCCTGTGTGTGTGTGGTGTGTGTGTACAGCAGGTGTCTGCTTATTAAGCAGAAATCATTGTGAACAGGATGTGTACAATCCAACAAGAATAAGATGACCTAAACTTGAACAGGTAAATATGACACTTTTGGTTTTTCATACACACACATATTTGATATAATTTATACTTAGAGAGGGAGAGGTTGAATATTGAATGACATCAAATATTAATACTCTGAAGACAAAACATATTCTTGGTGCCAGACAACACCTATGTGTGTGTGTACTTCATCTCTTACACAAACACTAAATATGCACATTATACCACGGGACTACTGTCACAACAGCTACAGGCCTACTGCTGTAGACAGTTTATTATTATTAGCCATAACCAAAATAATTATGTGGGATTGTTTTGACCTGTGTGAAAATGAAATGTTCCTGCAATGTTGTGTTATAAAACAGAAGTAATTATCAAAAACAAAGGTAACAACCTCTTAAAATAAATAATATGCAGGTGAGTTACATTTTGATATTCTGAGTTGTATGCTTTGAATATGTTATGACTTTACATCACAGCATTCATCCGTCACACAGTGATGACATTGACTACTTTAATGCAATTGAGTTCAAGGGTTAGATCAACCGACATGCAACAAAGCAGTACTTTAATGTAGAAAAGCATAACAATCAGTAAATCAATGCTAAAGACCCTGGTGATATCAATGTAAAGAAATGTGAACTGATGCAGTGAAATATGAGGTGGTTTGTACATCTTATTAGTTATATAGCTATGGTATATAATATATTATTAGTTATTACATTCATCATTCAATAAATGTCAGACACAAACCTGAGTGTTATACTGCTGGCGGGTGGGTGGCACATCATATATGTCCTGCTGGGTGGGAGGCTGATGTCGGGGAGGGACATCATACTCGTCCTGGTCTGACTTCACAGTGTCGTACACGTACACCTGTCCAACCCGAGTAGGGACGACCACCTGGACATAGAGACACAGAGAGAGGAGAAAGGGTCCAGATGAGATTAACACAAAGATCAGTCACATTACAAACACCAGAGTGAAGATGAGAACGTGATATCACTGTAGTAAAATCAACCATGTTCATGTTTAATATGACAACGTGCAAAGTGAAAACTTAACGACTTTTATTGCTTCTTCACACAGAATAAACACAGACTAAAGGTTCTTCAGTCTCATTAAAACATGCTGCTTACACACACAGGCAATCAAAACAGAGCAGGGGTGCTGCCATAGTTGTCGTGGGAACCAGGCTGCCCTATTGTGTGCCTGTTTAAACTTTGTATTATATGGCTGAAGTGTAGAGTCAACCAGCCAGCCTGGGAAAGCACAACAGCTGTGGTATACAGCAACAACAAGTAGCCATTAGAGAGTCTCCTCACTTCTGTCCATTCCGTGTACTGTGTTCTGGGTAAACCAAATAACTACCAGCACCAGCAGCAAACAAAGAGTTATAGTGCAACAGGGCTGGTCACTTACCAGGGAACTAGCCAGTGCCATTCACTGCTGCCTGTATAACATTCACTATTTCCATAATGAACAATATTTCCAAAATTTAAACATATTGTTCTGGTCTTTGTGGAGAATCTATGAACTGTCTTCTATGTCTCAACAGGCCACAGAACAATGAAACTTACATCTAAAATGTTTACTTTCAAATACACACCATCAGTATCAGTTCTAACGCTGGGTATCTGTATTTGTGAGTCAAATCAATCTCTAATCACACTCAGCTGCAGCCTTGATTAATGGAAGCTCTCTGATAATATTTGCTCAGCTCCCCAGCTGTCGGAGGTACGCTGTGTGTGAGACAGACAGAGACAAATGATAAAACCCTCCATCTGACAACCTGTCTGTACTAATCTGCCTCTGTCTCCTCACTCTCCCTCTGCCTGCCTATCTCCCACCTCATAACACATTCCTTCTATTGTTTTCCATGCTACAGCAAATTAAAAGATTTGTTTTCTACAGAAATAATTTCACTGACCATTGGAACAGGAGCACATTTCCAAAGAAATCAGGAACATTTGTGTGTGTTTGTGTCTACTTTCAACTCTCTGTCTGTGCATCACACATACACATACATACACACCTATTCCCCATTGTCATTAAGCTTTCAACAGTATTGACGACATTTGGCTAAGTGCCAGATGTGTCCCATGGACACACACACACATTCACACACTGATCCACTTAGTGTTAGCGTGTAAGTGTATGTCTATTCTCTAGGGTGCACACAGACAGGTGATCAATAACACAGGGTATCAATCAGACACAGGCTGGGAATGCTCCAGTGATGTGTATGTGTTCCACTACAGAGATGGTCACCACTATTAACTAACAAGATCATTTGATACCAGCATCATTGGTTCATGACCAGTAGCAAGGCTGATTGGGCTTTAAGGCCCTCTGAACGAGTGATGAGTCTAAGAAGATGACAGCCATTGTTCGGCTGGGTAGTTTTATAATATTCACATCTCCACCAATCTACATGCAATGACCAATAATGACAATATGAAATGCATTAATATAATAAAAACTACATAGATATCGACACCATTAATTAAATACATCGGAGAAGCAGTTACAGCTTTAAGTCTTCTTAGGAAGTTTGTCTCTTTGTTCCTGACACATCTTCCTGTGCTCCATCAGATGAGAGGGGTAGTGTCTGAACTGTCATCTTCTCCACAAAGAGCTGTGCTACAGTATAAAAGCCAGACTGATTGAGTGCTATTAAGAAGGCCACCCTTCTGTCATCTCTGCTGAGGACTTCTGAAGCTGTGTTAGAGTCACAGCTGGGTTCCTGGTCTCCTACCTGACCAAAGATCTTATTGTCCAGTTACTCAGTTTGGTCAGATGACAGGCTGTAGGAAGAGGTCTGATACTTTACACTGTAAACTGTACACTGTTCTCCTGAGAAATGGTTACATACCCATGTCCTTGTGTTCCTCACCACAATATGTCACTGTGGAGTTCCATAAACTTTGGTTTATGTGCTCACATGCAGTGTAAACTGTGGGACTTCATGTAAAGACGTGCTTTGAGTGACATATTAGGTGTAAAAACTACAAATACTAGACTAGACTGATGGGCAACACAGTCTGTTTGGGTTTTAAGCTGTAAAAGAGTTGACTCTTAAACTCTGACACGTAAAAACTCTGACACATGTAAGTACTGTTTTCAGACCCACTGGACAAAACTGTGGGATCATAACAGCTACAGTAAAATGGCTTCATACGTGTTGATGAGGATTCAGTGAAGAATTCCTCTACATGCAAATATACAAACACACACTGACACAAGGCCATGTGTGGCACGGGCTGGGATGTTCACTCTTTTGTTTTAGGACTGCGTCAAGCAGAAGTCATTGTTCAACAGATGACCTTCGCTTCAAGTAATGTCTGTCCTTCTTGCCAGCAGCACCTCCACCCTCTCCCTCCTTTCCTCTGCTTTTTCTTTCTGGTTCTATGCTTCATGACGATGAGAAAAGGACAGATAACAAAACACCAGGGCGTGAGCTCGAAAAAAAGAGGCAGGCTGGAATCTCCTCTGTACTAACTAGTAGTAGTACTACAGTAAATACTGCACAGTCTCAGATGCAGGCAAAACTTCAAATTATCACTGTAACCACACATGGAGAAAAATAGACTTTCTATACGTGCATCTGCAGCACAGAGAACACTTATGGAGAGAAAAATATATCTTTACTGCACAGATGTGAAGTTCAAAGAGAAGTGGGGGTAAAAATAGAGAGAGGAGTAATTACAGTAGGAGGGTTGAGTGGTTTGTCTGAACTGGTGGACACGGCTGCTCCATCTTTACTGTGATCTCACACTGCTCTCAGCTTTGTATGTGCTGAGAGAGATCCAGAATGCAGTCATCAGGGTGGAGACTTCCACAATGAACTGCATGGTCCCAAAAGTCTGGTTATTAGGTTCCATATGTAAACAGGCAAACGGCTTCATTTCTCCATACAGAGAGGATTCTTCACTACTCAGACACGTATGTGGTAGGTAGGTAGGTGCTGACTGACTGGTGAGGATCAATGCAAGGTTTAAAACAAATAAGATGGTTTAGATGTTCTTCAAATGTTCTTTATGTTTACTGTTCAACAGTTGGGCTACTAAAGTTAAGATTCAAACTTTGAGCCTGAATAAGATGAGATTGTAATTCCAATAGATAGTAATCCTCAAAGAAATGTAATGTACCACATTACTACAGTTGAATATACTGTATTAATTGCAGCAGAAACATCATGTCTTGATATTTATTTACACTTAAAACAGATTAATCACTTTAGTTGCTACCTGAACACTGAAGGTTCTGATTCACAACTAAAAGTTAATGTAGTTACTAATGTGTAAACTGGAAATATCTGAATGTGAATGAATCTGATGTGTGGTCTCCTGATGGTTTTACTAGAGAAGATGTCTCACTCTTTTCAAGTTGTTGGAACTACGCAACCACTGTGGTTTCTCAGAGGTGTTACAGAGTGATACCTCTTACCTTTAAACAAACCTAACAGCATGTTTCCTTATGGTCTGTCACAAGTTTAAGTCATGAATTTAACATTAGTTACTAACATCTGATATTCGACATTTTTACCAATATTACCCACTAGCCGAGGAATTTATGTAGACTTATAAAGACCAAAGTAAAAAAAGAATGGATGGATGCTGTCTCAGATATGCAGATATTAAGCTGCAAATGGTGTTACAGTTTTGCTCATGAGCACAAACATGCAAGACAAAGAAGTAAAAACAAAGACACATCAGCAACATGGAGGAAGTGTGAGAGAGAGCTGGAGACACAGCCTGTGGATACCATGCCAGCTATGTGGAGCATGTGGCAACACACACACAGGCACCAAGAGGCAGTGCAGGGGTCTTAACAGATTAGTGCGGGGGAGCATGTCTCCAAGAGAGCACCAACACACTCTGCCCCCCAATGAACTGGATTCCAACACCACATGGCACTGCTGTGTGTTTGTGTGTGCTCTGTCCATGTGTGTGTGCTCACTATAATCGTCTGGCCAAACCCAGACAAACAGACTCACCTTGGAGCTGTAGGACCATGGTGATGACAAACAACCGTTTATTTCTTAGTATGTCACTATACATTTTGCTGGTCCTGATGACTGATGAGGTGCCTTTTTTCAATACTAACAAAAAAGGAAATTAGATAAAACACAGGCAGAACACAACTATACCTATTTCAATCTTTTATGTCTGTGTGGGTGAATGGGTGTGTGAGTATGGTCATGCCTTTAAATGTGTGGGAGTGCTGCCAGACAGCCATGTTGTCATTAGTCTCCAGTTAATCTCTCAGCGTGAGGTACAGAATGTAGCCACAAACACAGCCATTTTATATATATATACACACACACACACACACACACACACACACACACACACACACACACACACTGTTGTTTCCATTACTTCATTCTTACTTGGAGAATGAACCTAACCATAAGCTTTTAATGTGCACTCTAAAATGTCATCATTTATGTTATGGGGACCTGCTGAGCCCACAATGGGTGTGTTTCCATGTATGTAAGAAAGCTGACTTAATCAGTCCAGTTTATTTATTTACTGCCATATTACAACAAAAACATCTCAAGGCTTCCTCTGTTAAACTGTCCTGTTAACCTAGTTACTGTAATCAGACTAGGGGATGGAGGATTTGATTTCCTCAAGTGAATTTCTGATGGACAACACAGATTTCTGTCTCACGTGTACATATAAGTTTCTAGTTAGATTTCTACATGTGCATGTGCAAAGCAAAATACTGCAGACAGAGAAAATATTGAAGAGGAGCCGCTGAATGATGGAGAGATCATTACATCCACTGTACTAATGAGAAGGCTAAAGACAGATACACACAAATGCACACACACTTTAAAAACAGTTCACCAATACCCTTAACACAAACTCACACTGACTGTCAGCTGTTCCTGTGTGCTTGTGAGTGTTAAGAAGAGGGAGCCGCTGTGGCACGTGGCCACTGACACACACCTCCTAACGCCTTTGACGACAGCTGTGTCAGCTTATACTACAGCTTGACCTCCTGACACACACACACTTCTAGTACCTGACAGTCTTTGATAGTTGCAGTGACACGTATGCATAGGAAGTTGATATAGAATTGAAACACAGCATCCATTCATTCCTGTGAAAGTTGTTAAGTAGAAAAAATCCAAATTCTTCTGGATTCCAGCTTTTAAAATGATCTGGATAATCCTCATGCTTCTGTGTTTTCAGACCCACAGAACATGTGCATTAGTGACCTCCTCCACTATATTGATATGCTTTTTAGTCCAGCTTACATCATGTGATAGACATGGAAGGTGCAGTAATGTGGTTTGGCTACTATACCAACATTGCTTCACTACTCAGTGCTGATACTAGGGGCTTGGTTGCAACGGACACATTTTGGATGGGAATCAAAGCTCCATAAATGGGTCCTTTAACATATTGCGTTACCAGTAATATACCACACAATCTAACAATGAGGGAGGACTGAGGGAGGTCTTATCAAAGACTAATAGAATCTTATAGGCAGGTGTTACAATGTGTCCCAGTTCACAGCACAAACACTTGTCATGTTCTATACTCAGGTTACGTAACAAAGACCCAGCCAGATCAATGAGAACTGAGAATACTCAGTATGTTGATGAAGACGATGAGATGCTGATGAAAGCCCTTGAAAATCAAGTTAAAGCTACAACTTAAAGACCACTGCCAGGCTGTTCAGTGAGCACCTAGACAGATCAGTCACCAGTTTGAAGAACAGGCCCAAAGCTTCCTGTGTTAAACCAATGAAGAAATCAGTTTGGAATTCCCCATTTAATCCTTGTTACCACCTGTGTTGCCCTTTGCAGGGTGGAGACATCCATATGTGAAGGTCTAGAAAGACAAAGCTTCTAGCTGCGTGCTGCTGCGGTCTGACTGGGCAGTCTTACAAAGGGCATTTGATGTGTAAAGCTGAGCTGGAGCCTTCCCCAGCAGCTGAGGCTCTGCAGCTGTAGCTCCCTCTGCAACTCTGCTCACTTCCTCCATCAGCCTCTCTCTCCACATCAGAACAAACACTGCAGTTTTCCTCACTTTTCAATTACTACTGATTCATGTGTGGATGAGTGGATGATAGAAGAAAAAAGAAAGAAAGAAAGAAAGAAAGAAAGAAAGAAAGAAAGAAAGAAAGAAAGAGAGTGTAGAGTTTTCTCTCAGCAGGAGTCTTGTATGATTAACCAACAGGAGTGAAGTGTGTCTTTTGAGTTTTGATGTGGAATCACATTACAATGCGGCACTGGCAATGTAAAAACATAAAGCATGTGACACACATGCACACTTTCAGTCAAGAAAAGATTTAAATGACAGTTCACCTGATATTTGTGTGTGGTGGTGACACACTGCAGACCAATGTCATTATCCAAACATGCACTGAAACTGGATATCTGAGGGTAATAAAATGGGAAAGTCAGCTCCAAGCCCAGTACACAAACATATAGCTTTATGTTAAATGATGAGTAAAACAGCTGATCATTGATAATTTAGTTACTCTGGAGGAAACTGAGCATTTGTTGGGATCAATTTTCATCAGTGGATGAATCCACTTTGATGCTTTGGTGCAGAAGTGGAGAACCCATACTTTGTGAGTGGGCCCTACCCACTGCTGATCACGTGTGTTCAGCCAATCATAAGATGGAACAAACAATTTAGCTTTTCTTCCTGACTCCACCCTCATTTTCCAGCTTGTGACTGACTGAACACACTGTTTGTAGAAGCTGGATGATGTGTGTACATTTCAGTGTGTATGGTAATGAAGGAGCCCAGTGTAGCTCTGTGACACACAGGAATATGATACATTATATCAGGTTTTGGATACACTCACAACACTTGTTATAGGAGACCGTCTGTGTTGGTCAACATTATAATCTCAATGCTACAGCATTCAGTGACATACAACGTGCATCCAACTTTGTGTTTGGCCTATTTCTGTCTCAACATGGTTCATAAAGAACTTGACCTGTACAGAACCCTGACCTCCACCATCCAACA
The DNA here is from genome assembly GCA_900302695.1 of Helostoma temminkii. Classification (NCBI taxonomy): domain Eukaryota; kingdom Metazoa; phylum Chordata; class Actinopteri; order Anabantiformes; family Helostomatidae; genus Helostoma; species Helostoma temminkii. The sequence goes on along the minus strand of OMLM01020149.1, from coordinate 43,849 downwards.
CAACTGATATGAACTGGTGTTTAACAACTGACGAAAAGTGACGGCAATGTTAAGCACATGTGATATATGTGACATGAGCATGGTTAGACACTGCTATATGTGTGAATTCCTCTAAGTGAACCCTTCTTCTCTGTTAGATTAACACAGACTAACCTCTCCTTGCTGAATCCCAGGTGGAAGCAGGTGCAATACCAATTATAATCTATGGTATGAACATTTTGGAGAATAAAATATTAAGAAATATTTTAGTTTCCTCAGCATCCCCAGCAGGGGTACGTTTGGTGAATCCTCACTGTCTCTTTCTATATTAGGGCTGCCTCACAATAAAAGCTTTTCACTTTTTTTTACTAACTCCTAACCGTAACCACCTGAAGGATTTTATTGCGACCCAGCCCTGAAGTAATTGCCACCAGGTGCACGTTTGGTCACCACTTCACATTTAGATATACTAAATGTTCTTACAGCTGAGCCCATCCTGTTTTAGTTCTTTTATTAAAAACAGTGAGAAGTAACTTGTAATTGTAACTGCAAGGCAGGAACAACACAACACGTCTACTTATTACATGAGTTACTTATAGTTCCTTCACATCAGTTTATTATAAATCGGTTAAACAGACAGATGAAAACACGTGAAGCAGAGGAGCAGCTGGCCTCAACATCACCACCATCATCAATACACACTCACTCTCGCAGTGGGTGTGCTTACACATATGGCTCCCTGCATCACAGCAAGCCTGAGGGCTTCCCCAGAGAATACACACACACACACACACACACACACACACACACACACACACACAGCCTGTTACCTGCTGGCACAGTAAAGTCCTTACTCACCCAACCACAACATCAGAGCTGAATTATTAACAATCTTATTATTTTACAGGTTCTTTTCTACACAC
>OMLM01020149.1:28082-42558 GCA_900302695.1 Helostoma temminkii | reverse complement strand
AGAGAAAAAAGCTGTCCAAACCCGCCTGGCTCTGGCACACCACTGTATTTTATCAGTAGTAGCAGCCTGCAGTAGTAACAGTAGACTGTTTTTTTTGCAGTAACTCTATTATTGACTATGCTGCTGTGCACATATGTGTGTGTGCATTTGACTTAGGACATTATGGTGCACACCAGAACTTGGGGCTCCCCAAAAAGCCACTGTGTAATTCTAAACCTGCTCACACGTGTCTGTTTAAGCTGTATAATAGGACACTGCACATAAGACCCGGCAGACATGCACCTCTTTGCATCAGTCTGTCAGCTGTCTAAAACTTTCCCATCAGCCATATTAGGATAACAGCCAGCTTCGGAGTAGCTGCACCATCAAGGTGTCTGACCACCTTTACAGAAACTCCTGCAGATCACACTGACTGGGCAACATCACATAACAGCCAAGTAACTGGAAACTGTTTCATACAGCACAAAGAACAACCTTGAGTTTTTGGTTTGACAACAAATAAACACATACATACCAGCAGTGACAATAGCAGGAAGAGTGTGTGTGTGTGAGCACGTTACAAAAAACATCCACTCAGAAACAATGAAACTATTCTCAACTGGTGCATCAAGACTTTTTTTATATTCACATCAGCTGTATATTTTTTCCTTTCTATCACTTCCTTGGTCAGTTTTTCCTTTAGGTATCTTTCATCCTCTCCTCCTTTCTTTCTTTCGGTTCCTGTAAACTAATCATCCAAAATTCCCTCATTTTTTTCCCTAATTTTACCCTTCTTCTTTCCTTGTATTTCCTTCCTTACCTTGCCTAGTGGTTTGTTGCTCCTCTTATCCAATGAGGGGGGCACCTGGTATACATCCTGTCCAGCTCCTGTCCCTCCAGCTGGGGAAGGCCCCTGCCCCTGTCCTGGGCCTACAGAGGGAGGCACCTGGTAGATGTCCTGATACTGTCTCTGTGCTAAAGCTGAAGTCTTGCTGGGGGGTCCTGGCTGTGCCTGTGAGGGGGATCCACTTGGGCCAGCAGGAATTTGGTAAAGACTTTGGGGACTTGGTTTGGGTCCATGGGAAGGAGGCATCATGTAGACAGAATCAGGGTTGGGCTGCGCAGGGTTAGGGATGGAGTAGGCTGAGTGCATGGACGTGTACTGAGCTGAAGCGAGGGGCTTATTGGCAAATCCAGAGGAGGAAGTAGCGACGGCAGCAGGCGTTGGTTTGGTGTAAGTGCTCTGAGAGGGGAGGGATCGCTGAACCTGGGAGGTGGGACAGGAAGCTGCTGGATCTGGCGTTGTAGGTGTTGCCTGTTGCTTGCTGTCATACATACCAACCAGGATTTTGAGACGGTTGCCAGGGACGATGCCTTGGCGACCATGGAGGGAGCAAAGCCACCAGCCATCCAGTCCCTGTGTGTCACGCTCCAACACAGTCATGATGTCACCCTTGCGAAAGGACAGCTCATCTGGAGACTCTGCCACGTTGTCAAACAACGCTTTAGCCAGCACGTTCTGTAGCAGAAAGAAAAACAGAGCTATCAATAGACTGTGACATTGATCTCATGCTTAATAGAGCTTTTTAAAATAGTTTTTTATTGCATTTATTTGATAGTGTTAGTTAGCAGACAGGAAACATGGGAGAAGACAGGGCATATGTCTCTGGGTTGTTAGTGAGAATGATGGAAGAACTGCAGAGAACATACAACAAGACAGAAGTGTTTGTGTGGTTTACAGCTCTTCCCAGTGTACTGTTGTAGGGTCTGCTTTGTCTAGGCCTGTACTGGTGGAGCATATATGACATCAGTTTGTGGATGTAGTTAAAGTCTGGTTAGATTTGGGCACCAAAACTACTAGGTTTATGTTTTAAAAGATGGATATGATTAAAAGACCCAACAGTAACTCTGCTGTGACCGACTCTCGTCACAGTCACATGCTTTCCTAGCTCATTTAAACTCTTATTTTCCAAGACCTATTTCTGGGCTTTTGTAAAGTCCTACGATGGTCTGGTGACCCGTCCGGGGTGTCCCCCGCCTCTCACCCAGAAGCAGCTGGGATTGGCTGCGGCACCTCTAAGACCCTTAACAGGAAAAGTGGTTAACATAATGGATGGATGGATTCTTGGAGCTGCATTGTTGACATCAGCACATAGTTTGAATTCCTTGCAGCTGAGAGTAGCTCCTCTACTTCCTTTATGGGTCAACTGTGTCCATCAACAGCACACTTGAAAATGAAGCTCATTTAGCACACATAGTCACTATTACAGGATACTTAGTTTTGTTACTTGTCTTGTTGTTGTTGCTGTTACTTGAACAGACTCAAACCATAAAGTATAAAACTGATGAAAGCTGTGCTGATCTAGGGAGAGAATGTCTGTTCTCACATGCTGTAATTATTAAGCAGCTGCGGCACTATTGTTACACACGTTATGAGCCATAAATGACATGCAGTTCCGTGACTGATACATACTGATATACAGCCTGTGAGAGGGCAAAGTACAAGGACAACTGCTGTTACTGTTTGACCATGGATCAAGTCTGGGCTCAAACCTGAGCAAGAGTTAATGGTTCTAAGATGTGAGTGTGTTTACTGTATTTAAACAGCATTTTCTAGTAGTTTCACATGTTAACATTATTCACTGCCCACACACCAACAGCAAACACACATACAGCACAGTGCAGCAGCAGCAGCAGTCACATGAAGGTGGTTAAGTTTCATACTGTACATGTGTGGAAGCCCAGCGTGCAAACAGAAACTCCTCCCCTCAGTTTTTCTGGAACTCTTTGAAACTAAACCAATATTTGCCGTCCAAGTCTGACCTTGCCCTGCTCTCCTCCCTCTTCACATCCCGCCTCAGCAGTCACAGCCTGGTACAGCCTGTAGTGGCCCCGTGCCAACTACACACACACACACACACACACACACACACATTTACACAAGTGCACATCAACCTAAGTACAAAGCATCTAAATGAAGCCACTTTAATTGGTTTCCAGTTTTATAGCTGCACTTTTCCTTTGTTGAACTGAAATCCTGTTCATGTGAACGACACAGAGAAAGATTAACACTCATTTCATCAAAGTCATTAACTGACCGTGTTGACATGGAAAACAAAATACATATTCATAGTAATTAAAAGATGTCACTGATGAGAAGCAGGGGTAAAACTATTGTTTTTTAAGACACCTGTCCTCATTGGCTACTCATAAAAATGTAATTTCCATCCTAACCTCCTGTTGGTGAGCTGCCTGTAAATTCACAGGCATCACTGGCTGAACTGCTATGAGTCTATAGTGAAAGACACAATGCTGCTTAATACAGGAAATAATGCAGATACTGGAGCTGTACAGAGCTGCACAGTGTAGTAAACACTACAGAAGAAGAAGCTCAACCACAATACTGCTCTTTACAATCATAACAGACTGCATTTCAACATTTTTGTTAACCATATCAGACGAATCATTATAAAGCAGAGTGGTTTAGTTGTTTGGAAACATCAGTGGCAGGGATCTTTAATGGTTTGCTACATTTTCTATGTGTGACCAACAACTTACACAATGTGCTGTAACTGATGGATTTGGGCCAGTGTTTATAATAAAGTTTATAATAACCTGATAAACATGTTACCTCTATCAAATTACAAGAACTGGGTTACTGTGACACCAATGTCAGTGAGATACTCTATGTGCCTGTGTGATTGGCCCTCTGGCTCTCTCTGGCATCAGTAAGTGTGTCCTCTGTGTGCACACACTCGTGAGCTGCTGGCCACCAGCTCTGTTTCTTGTGTGAGTGCTGAGTGGATGATGAATGCTTCTCTGTCTCTCTACTCCTTCTCTCACCCTCTACAGAGGAATGAACACAGCTACAGAGGCCACACTGGGGGTCACTCTCTCTGGCTCACACACACACGTGTACACACACATAGAAATCCCCCTCTTTAGTTCATTCCAGTGTCCAGAGAAACAGGAAGTGCGCTGAGGATGATTCATCACCCTCCTGATTGGACAATGAGTCAGTGACTTGACCTTCAGGCCTGAGTATCGTCACAAAATGCTCTCATGTTCTGTGTGTTTCATAGTTTCAGCCATGTTAGAACATCCTGCCTCTGCATCATTTCACTTTCATTTACAGCATTCATCTAGAATATTCTTAGAGCTGGAGATAGAGCAGGGTGTCTTCTCTTCTCTCCCTATGGGCAAGACATTCTACATTGCAAGATCAAGGTTCAGGGTTTTGAGGATTTATTACAGGTCAGTAACTCAACCTTTTCTGTATAATCAGGTCAAATTGGGAATTTTAATCAAATGTATGAGGAGTCACCAAAAACATCAGGATCATCTTAGGAGCATTATTATGGAACATAACTGTGATCCAGATAGAAAGTAGAGAGATAGTTTGCTCTGGACTGAAGTGCTTGTTCAGAGTTAGTCAGTAAAACATGTTCTATGTACCCCCTAACACGTGATCAGATTTAAAAGGGTAGTGGCAGTAACTTCAGTCATTAGTTAAACGTGGTAAAGTCTAAGCAGTTAGCTGTGTGCAGACAAAGCAGGAAGCCCTTAAACATCCTTGTCTGCTAATCAGCGTGAGAAAGCCATCAAGCAGACACTTGGACATGCTCTCTACAAAGTCAGTCTGGAAGTGTGGAGAAATAAGAGCTCAGTGGGAGCTAATCACATTACCCAGACAAAGATAAATCCCAAAAGCAATAGGCCCTCACAACAGGATGTCACCATAGCGACCATTGCCAGGGCAACCAGATACCACTGAGCAACTCCAAAACTTCAATTATCCTTGTGCGGGAGATGATGGAAGATGAAAGAGAGCAAAGGGCTGACAAAAGACAGGGTAAATAGGAACAGAGGAATTTAAAGGACTGATTGTCAAATAAAGCACTGGGATGTAAAGCAGTGTCCATCATAAGAAGGTATTCTATTAAAATGTGTATTCTGGTATTCTTGTAATTTCTGTGAACATGACAATAGGTTCAGGCCTCCTCTGCTTGTTTGGTCATTTGGTCACTAAACACTGCATGATTGTTTTATGAAAAGTGAATTTTATTATGACAGTTTTCCTAAAAATAAATAAAAGAAATCACAATATATTGCTTTTAATATCCTAATATCCAGTATGATGAATCATAATCCATGTATCATACGCATCATATCATTCAACACACAGCCTTAGTGTGCTTGTGTTCTTGTCTTTCTCTTCAGCTTTTAAGGAGTAAATATTGCTGTATATACAATATGAAATACATCATTTCAACGCATTACTGCTGGCCAATCATTACTTCTAGATTATGAAGCATAAATTTGACCGTCCTAGCTGACATTATGTTCACTAAGAAGGATTGCTTTAGCCAATTAATGTCATCTGGGTTTTCTTTACATCATTCAAAAATCCACAAATCTGAGTCATGAACAATGTCTTGAGGACAGTTAATTACGTAATTACAGGACTAAAATAAGCTTTCATGACTTTTTTGCTTCTCAAGATTTTTTTACAATATTTAGCAAGAAAAAGAGAGAGAAACAGAGGCATGGCCACTGAGGAGAAAGTAATGTGAACAGCTGGTGGAGCGAGCTCGCTGTAGACAGGTTGCTCATCTGTGAGAGTGAGTGTGTGCGTGCATGTGTGTGTGTGGCTTAATGTCCTTTGTCTCCTGCCTCCTATTTGACCCCTGGGGACAAATACTGGTCTGCCACAAGCGGTTTTGTGTGTGTTTGCCTCTGTGTGTGTGTGTGTGTGTGTGTGTGGCTATTCACCCTCCAGAAAGCAAAACAAAAAAAGCACATTATGGTGCTCCCTAGTGTATCTCTCGCCATTTACGCTGCCATTTCTGCAGCAGCCACGGTTCATTCCTGCTCTGCTTCTTCTTTATTTTCTTGTTCTGCTGCTCTGTCCATGTCCCAGCTCTCCTGCAGAAAGTCAAACGGCTCTTCCAGGCACTTGGTTCTCTGCATCGCCTGGAGTGAATCTAAGTGAGTCAAGATTCATCGGGGTGAGACTAGACTGTTCGGGTGAGAGTGAGTGGAACTTACTGAAGTAAAGAAATGTGAGTCAGGTTGAACTGTGGTGAACTCTCAGGATTAGCCTGTGCTAATCATGGAAAATGGAGGCTGTACAGTATGGGACAACAGACTTCATGATCCCTGACCAATCACAGCCTTCAGCCTTTCATGACTTGCCTGTCATGTCACTATCCTCACGTCCACTAACACATGACAGGAGGTAAAAAAGCAGAGGCTGCAACATGTCCATGAAATGCTGGCTGGAGTGATTGTTCTGATGACTGTCCGTAGATCCACCACTATCAAAAGCCTAAAACACCTCTCTCCCCACAGATAAGACTGAAAACAGTCATTAGGAAACAAGCAGTGTGCAGATCCCTCTGCTGTGCACAGCCCATATACACAAAGCTGTGTGTGTACGTGTAAATGTAGCTTTGTGAATTTGCTGTGTCAGGGTTAAGACATGTATTTATGGTTAATGTTAGAAATAGACTGGGTTTAGGGTTAGAGCCTAGCATGGACGGAATGGTCCATGGAGTGAAGCATTTCATAAGGATGCTCTGGCCCCTCTGAGCCCATGAAACCCTCAGCACATTATGTGAATTATGTGCGTCTTCACAAAGACTCAAGTGTGTGTTGTGTATGTACTTCTTCCCACATAATAAACACAGGTATAACTTACAGATTAACTTCAATTCAATTGAACTGAGTTCAGTTTATCCAAGTTAATAGTTAGATCAACTAGAAAATACCCAACTTGGTCTAAATATTAAGTTGAACAAACTTAACTCAGTTACCTGCTGTTGTTTTTTCAGTGCGGTGCAAATTCTGTCTTGTTCAGGTCGTTTGAATGACACATACGCTAACTCATATTTAATTAGTAGTGTTATAGTATTCCAGGCCTTGTAGACACTCCACCTACATCAGTCCTGTGTTGTTTACAACGAAATATGTTCATAACCACGGTGTGTGTTTCTGTGTATAACCCTGTTATCACTGCGGCAAGTCATGGCCTGTCTTTTGGCCCTTCTCTCTCACATACACACTCACACTTACTACAGCATTCCATAGCCCCCGCAAACAAACACCAAAATCTCCTATGACTTCACATTCCAGCTTTGTCACCATAAGCTGGCGCACACACAGAACAAAACCAACAAATAAAGCTGTGCATTCATGTCTTTCTACCCAGCCTTTGTTTCTTTCTCTTCTTTTGTCTCCTTCTGTTCTCTCTTTCTTCTCTCTCTCTCTTCACCCTGCACTTACTACCTACCCCTCTTTTTCCTTCAGTCTGTCTTCCCCCTACTCCCTCCCCTCCCTCTTTTCCTGTCTTGGCACGTCAGACTATACTTGAGAAATACTTGTGAGTGCACGGCTGATTTGTAAAACAGCAGAAAGAATCCTCCGCCTAGTGAAGCACCGAGGGGCTGTTGCACAACGCTGGCATTTACAACATTTGCATCCATATATTACATACTAATCATCTATCATTCCCACTGCAGGAGCAGTAGTGTATAAAACTATGTGTTGGTGGAGAAACAATCCTAGAATGTTTTGCATTCTTTACTTGAAATAAAATGAAATTAGTAAAACTCCAACATTTTAAGAACCACAAGAACCTCCATCAATTGTAATAGAGTACGCCAAAGATTTTAGCCAATGAAGATGATTTTACTGGGAACTGTGAAAACAATATGTCTTCTGCATATCTGAAGGACTATTGTTAAATCTGTGTTATACACTTTCTTTCTTACACGGTACGCTAAATGTGTAAAAGCTTATCAGACCCTTTGATGTAACCTTTTGAGTGGCCAGTTGTGCCTCACAAAAGGCTTCTTGGGAATTCTTCAGGCTCCTTTAGCTCCTCAGGGAGTTGTTTTTTTCCAAATGCTCCCAAAAGGCCAACTAATGATTCCTCTTTCTCAGGAGCCCTACAGAAAGCTTTAGTTTTAAGAGTCCACCCCAGTAATACTGTGTGTCACATTTTAAATATGCATATTGTAATAGATTATTGTTTGCATACTTTGGTGCTATAAAATACAACAGCATCTAAGTTTCCTAAACAGCCCCAGCATTATGTGTCCTGCTAAATGCTAGTTAATGCTGCTGCTTTAGTGCCAGATGATCCTGGCTGAAGAATTCCTGCTCTCAGGCTATGAGTCAAAGCAGCAGAAACAACAGCAGAGATTGTGTAGCCTCAAGGGACAAGCTCGTGTAGGTGTGGTCTAAGTGTTGCTTAACCTGTTGACAGACAATCCTGGTAGGATTGCCTGCCAAACACACACACACACAGATAGCTCGCTGGTTCAAAGCTGTTCAACCTTGTACACAACAGTGAGAAATGAAGGGTGATAGAATCAAACCAGCCTACAACAGCACAGATGTCTCTACTGCTGCTGAGATTTATGTACAGTTTCTCTTTCTCTTTCTCTCTGTCCTTCTTTCCTTCTGTTTTCTAACTCTATATAAAACAATCTTTACATCTGCATTTACCTTATTTAATAATAATGGGACAGTCCAAGCAGCTACACTGTGACATAATAGCTGATGCCACACAACAGTCTGCATTTGCATCTAGCTCAGTGTTCGCAGTCCCACATTTTATATGCCAGTATCGCCAAGAAGTGAAGTGAGCCACAGCTCACATATTACCTGTCTACCATTCTTTGTCCTGCCTACAAAGCTCTGATTGGTCAACTGTTTCTCCATTTGGCTGTGATTTTGTAAACGCCACAGGTTTTCCAGTTGAAAAGTAAAAATTGCAGAAATTTGGAGAATTGTGAACTGTGGTGGTGACTGAATGTTGTGGTGAATATCCTTGAAGCAGCTCATGTCTGTGATAAGGGCTTTATTAACCTGCACCTACACAGGTAGTAAAACCCAGTGACACTGATCACTGTGTCACAGAGACTACAGTCCTTATTTCTCTGTCCAAAACACACTTGTGATGAAGAACTGGGGCCTTCAGAGTTAAATCACTCAAAACACACAACTGAAAGCGCAGTAGCAGGAAGCAGCACGAGGAGCTTTACTGCATCAGTGATTTGTGATGCTCCATCTCCACAGAAATGCCAGGAAGAAAACGACAAACTCGAGGTGTCTGGTTTAAAGTGGTTTCACAACCACAGCGCATAAATCTCCACAGTGGTGAACTGTGACACTTTGATCACTCACATAAATCTGTTGAGAAAGCTTCAGCTGAGACTGCAGTGTTGACTGTGTGATTCAGCAGTGAGCAGAGGGGAAAAACATCCAGTGATTCATAGCTTGTTTGTCTGCTAACTGTATTTGACTGCACTGTGAAATCAGGCACAAAGATACAGGTGTATACTAAAAACAGGAGCACAAACTTTCCACACTGCTTCTGGAAGATCAGCAAGAATACTAATACTACTACTAATAAATAATAAATAATGTCTTTAAAACAATGTTGATCATAGGAGTGTATGCTGTTTACAGCAATCAGTGTGTGTTCATACTTGCACACTGTTACACCCAGACATCTAGCTCAGTGCTCGCCCACTCTGGACACTGTGGGCGTGTGTTTAGCACTCACATCTCATGGACTTGAGTTGGCGCTTTCAACAGATCATACAGTGGCATGATTAATAAGATTTAATAATAACACTCAGGTTTTTCCACCCTTGTGGAGAGAAACAACCAGAAAGCTTTCTCTCTCTGACCTGACCTCCATGCTGCCATGAATCCACCTCTACATGAATGAATAACTGGAAATATGTGAACTTGCTGCATCCATGATAATTTCAAAGAAACACAACGTGATCTATTAATGAGTGAAAGAAATCTGATCCAGTCTATACGTTGTGACATGACAACTGAAGAATGCTGAGTTGCACGGGAATGCTGTTTTCTTATGGGCAGTTCGTGACCAGTGTGGTATGACTCAGTATAGAACAGGACAAGCTCTTGTCCTTCAGCACTGCTCCACACCTCACAGTGTCTAAGTAGTACAGGGACTGTACCTGGCAGACATCACAATATAAATATAAATCTTCACGCATTGTTGGTAGAGAATAAGGAATGTTATTATCTACTGTCTGTCATACATTATTTATTATACTGTGTCATGCACACTGTTAGTGTCTTCTAAGTTAATACAGACTACAGAAAAACAAACTTATGATAATATCGTATTTCAAGCTGCATCATCACATCATGATGTATCCCTGGTGTCCTCCCTCTGAACATGGGTATTAATCCTGTTCATCATGTCCCATCTCCATCATCCCAAAGCCTTTTCAGGTGCTTCCTGGGGTGTCCCAGAACCATGTGGTACCTGGGTCAAAGGTGAGTGTACTGAGTCACACTTACTGGAATGCATGAGTCACACAGGACAACTTGTGACAGACTGTCAGGTGAAGCCAGGATGTGTATGTGTCTGGAGGTGTCCGTATGAACATCACTGACTGACTGGTGCTCTGATACTTTGACAACTGACTTACTAATTTTATGGCTGACACCTGTGTGTGCTTTAACTCTGGGGTCAGTGAAGACAACTTTTTGGTGGATGTGTGTGGTTTGGTACATGGGGGTGGGTGGCTAATGACTGGAGCCAGTACCCCTGGGTGGGCTAGAGACAGTGAGTTGGTAAGTGTGTGTGTGTGTGTGTGTGTGTGTTTGTTTGTCTCATACAGGAGAAAGAGGGGAATTCCTGCAATACACCAGCTTCCATGACTCAGTCAGTGAGTCAGGAAAAATACACAAGTACAGAAATGAGTCCTGACACAATAAGGACCATCTTTACACTTCTAGACTTCCTGTATCTTAATGAGGGCTGTTGAACAACAATGTCCAACAACATCTCTTCAGTTGGCATGCTGGTATTTCTGAGTACTTCATTTAGACTTTATTGTCCCACATACTACTCAAAATACTCAAAACTGGCATATCGTGTACTCATATATGTGGAAACACATGTATGAGTCTAATCCTGCTGTCAACAGGTCTATCTGATAGCTCCTCTCTTAACCTTTCATCTATCTGATGGGTCAACAGTCAAGATTAGCAACGTGTTGTAATAAGAAGGATCAAGCTGCAGTCAGGGAAACCTGATTCTGTGAATGTGATATCCTCTCTGCTCTGTGGTATGGAGGGAATCCTCTTCATCTATTTAAAACCGGTACCTTGTCCTGGTCCCGTTACCCCCTCCTCACTTCTGAGACTGAATGTGTGTCACTGATGATGAGTAGCCTTGAAAGTCTGACAGTATTTAAATTGTCTTCATTTATGTAAACGGAGGTTTCAAATATGTTAATAGTGAACATGTCAGTAAAATACTCACAGTGTGCTTAATACAGCACAGTTCCTGATTCATCTTTAGTGTTTTTTCATTAACACTAGATTATTATCCCATTGTTTCTATTGTATGTGTGCTTTAAGTTTTTCCACTGCTGACATGTTCATCCCCTGGCTTAAATGCTGGGCCTTAGACCAAATTGACCAGCTTCACTTAGTTCCACATCCAAGTGATTCTCCACTAAACATAAACAATGAACATTATAGTTTAATGCACACTGAGAATAAGTGGACACAACATGGTAGTTTGGCACAGTTAGTGGGGAAGCTTTGACACAGCTGCCTCTGAATTTAAAGCTATTTTATATTAATTACACACTAATTACCAGCATGTAATTACTCGTTACACACGCAGTGATCTTCTCCACAGCATTGCACATTCCTGACTGTGTAGTTACCACACACACACACACACACACACACACAGTGATGTGACATGAGCTGTGAGCCAACACTGACGCAGAGCCTTTCAAACAATAGCAGGGAAGACTGTTACTGCCACTTTCTTTCTCTTTCTGTCTGCCTTTTTCTCCTCCTTTCATTCTTACCACCTTCCTCTCTGGTCCCTCAGTCATCTACTCCCTCTGCCTCTGTCTGCTTTACTAAATCATTTTTTTACCATTTGGTTCTGACCTGCTCCCCGTTCTTGTTTTACTGAAGCATTTTTCTCTTTCAGTCGACTGATCACCTCCCTCTGTCCTCTGGCTATAAAACCTTCATTTCTTTCCACTTTCCTCTGAGTCAGCAGAAAAGCAGACCACAGTGTGCACTCTCTTTCTCCTTTCTTTCTTTCCTTCTTTCTTACTGGAGCCATAAACCTTCTTATTTTTCCCTCTGAAGTCCACTGAGGCTTAGGTTTAAACGCTGGAGAGAAAAAAGGACAAAAAAACCAAATAGCTAAATGTGGCAAAGACCACAACCTTCTGTTCTGTGTTCTCATTCACTGCATCAAAGCACTTCAGGCACAAAGCTTAAAAGCAGACGTGATTCAGCATGGGACGCTCTCAGTTACAGCCATCAAGTGACAAACTTACTCAACTCTTATCAAAGCATTCAGAAATGTCACATTGTTGCTTCTTTTTCTCTTATTTTGAAAGTCTTACTCGGTTCTTGTAGCACACAGTTGTTATATTCAGTGGTCTGAAATAAAAGTCTTTTAGTGTCTCAACTTAAAAACTTCAGATAACTGATGTTTTATTTGAAGAATTTCAGCAAAGTGAAAGGAATTTTTAGAAACTTTGCTCTTTTTTCCCTGCACATTCCTTTACAGGGCAGCAAAGTCGCCTCGGCCTGTGTGTTCTGACTTTAACCCTTTACCCCAAACACACACATACACGCAGACGCAGGCAAACACACACTCCTCACTGGGAGTCAACAAAAGGTAGGAATCCACAGAGAAAATGTTAATTCCAGTCTCCCTCTCCTCCCCCTTCACATTTTTCTTTTCTTCTCTCGCTCCCCACTTTCTGTTTCCCCCAGTCAGTCCATGCACAGCTGGGCTCTGGCTGATCCTGCTAAAACATTCACACACACTAACACACTGATCCACAGGATGAAGAGAGAAACACCTAAAGAGCAACTGAGTTCTATAAACACACACAAACACACACAGTGCCACAGAGGCAACAATTTTGATGCATATGTATTAAGATCTGTCTCACGCACACACACACACACACACACACACACACTCACCAGATAGTTCATTTTGTCCCTGCTGCAGTGAGGTGGCTGTGCTATCTCCAGGGCAGGGCTGTAGCTCAGCCCCTGTGTGACTCTTTGCCAACTAGATCCTGTACAGAGAGTAGATCCTAAAAGATCCCAAAACTCCTCCAAGTCTCCTCCTCCACCCTCCTTCCTTCCTATGTCCTTCTGTCCTCCCTCCTTTGCCTTGTCTGTCTCTCCTTCTGTCTTGTTCTGTCTTGTTTTCAGAAGTCAAGCAGATCCTGACACATTCTGCCGCACCCTGATCTCACACAGCAAGAATGAGTCTGCCGCTTGGCCCATTTACTTCTACTCTGCTCGCCCCTTCTTTCTCCCATGGTCTCTCTCTCTTTCTCTCTCACTCACCCCGGGAAAAGGGAGGAGGAGTGTAACCTGACACGTCACTTCCTCTTAGATCCTAAAATTCCCTCTATCCAGTCTGGCCATTGGCCCAAGGAGCTCTTCTCATGCTAATGAGCTCTGCCCTCCCACTGTCTCTGCTCACTGCTCTCCCTCTCTCTTTCTCCCCCTGGCTGTGAGACTCAGTCAGTGCTTTGATGATAGTAAACTTCCCTTTGAGTTCTCTAGATTACATTATCTATTAAAAGCAGGAGTTTAACAGCTTTCACATGAATGTACTCCTCAAACTAGAACCATAGGAAGCAAGATCTGAGAAGTCACCGCTTAATTCTTATTCATTACTGATTTTTTTCTATGATCCCTGTAATAAAAGTCAGCTTCCATCTCTTATGCACGATTGTAAAGTAGTAAAAACAGTGGTCTAAGTGAAGCCATAAAGAAAATGAATGTGTCTGAATGACTGTTGCGTATCCCATGTCTGAAAGAAAGTAATTGACTGATGTTAGTCTGTATCATGAGATGAAGAGTTCATGACATGATGACAGCAAGAAATGTGACACAGAAACAACAACTAGTGTTAATATCTGAACTTATCTCTGACCCCCGAACCTTTCACACGTACATACAAAGTTCATGACCCCGCTTTCTTAAGGGTCATCTACAGGACAGTGGAAGAGTTGTGCAACAGGAAGCAGAGGTCTGCCTCTGCCTTATCTTCTTTTTTGGCTTCATGGCTGGCCTCTGAAGCCAGTGCAACACAACATCGATTCATCTTAAGGCTATCTCAGTTCTGGCCTTCTCTTCACACCAAGTCAGCATTTTTGGTGTTCAGACAATCTGAGAACAGACTTTAAGACTGCAAAACAGAGTTTACTATACACAAAGACCCATTTGCACCAAAGTATAAAGATTTTGTCTTCACATACACACATTCTATTGCTAGTGAAATCAGAGAAAGTGTACTAGACACATAATAGTGACCTCCTGACAGCAGAAACAGTGGCTGAAACAGATGATCAAGAAGAGGACACAGGAAGAGACATGAACAGAACGCAGTGTATAAGCAATGTACAAATAGAACATCCAGCGAGCTTAACTA